>PVJX010040080.1:0-15481 GCA_004027295.1 Dolichotis patagonum | reverse complement strand
AAAAAAGAGGCATTTCTTCTCTGTATACTCCTGGTGAAGACAGCTAGGGATAAAGGCAGGTTTCTGTAAATGACAGGATATACAAGGGAATGACCTATATGGTGGTTTCTTAACCAGGACTAAGTATGGAAATGTTCGTATCAATGGTGCAAAAGCAGTGAGGAGGAAGATAGAGTACTGGTACCTGAGCACAAATCCAGCCAGTGACCCATCGGTGAAAGCTCTCCTGCCATGCATTAGTGGGGGGAAATGTGTCTATTTCTTTAGAAAATGTCCTTGATGAAAGACTAAAAGAGGATCATTTTATTAAAGCTCACTTTTTGAGGACTGATCTTCTTCATATTCTTGGTGACAAAGAAGGAAGGACACATAAAGAGGATGATATTGCCAGGCAAAGCAATTGCATGGTTGAGTTCTGAGCTGAAGCAGATGTTTTGTAAATGGAATTCTTCTTTTATTTCAGAGAGAAATTGATAAAGAATGGCCCTGGAATTGGCGGAAATTTTAAAAAACCAAGTGAAGTGAGCTATGGTTTCACAGACTAAAATAGACTAAAAATAGATATTATCTGTTCTGAAGATGAAAATAGGACTTCAAGTAAACTCAGAATATTAGAATTCTTAAGACACAACCATCGCTATAACTTTGACAGCTTTCAGTTTAATTCCACAAGTGATTGCAAAATTACCAAAGGTGCTTTTATTGCTATTGAATGAAATGCATTCACATTTAGAAAAACCACAGTAATTCTATGAATTAATAGGTGCCAAAGGACCAATGCACAGTGTTAAAAAATCAGGCCTGTTTAGAGGGCAAGACAGATGAATGCATTTTAGGGTTACTGAGCCAAGAAGAGTTTAAAATAGGACTTTAGGTTTTACATTATAACTCAGCTCAAAGAAACTGTAATTATAACTGACTTTACTATTATTTTAATAATATCAGTGAAAAATATCCATAATAATATAAAAAAAGACTATAGATACAGTGGCTTATTTGCTGAACTATTGTCTGCAAGGCTAAACGTTCTTCATGTACTTTAAACCAAGAGAACATATTACAATTAAACAGAATATGAAAGATATGAAAATCTTCTATAAACCAGACATAAGAGGTATTTCAAAACATACAATAGTCATTTTTGTCACTGGAAATTACAGTTTTTTAATGAAAAATTCTATTTATACTAATATGTATTGGGTTTAATAATTTTAAATGTCGAGGTATAACAAACATTAAAACATTTCTCATTTTGATTTCCACCATGGTAAATCTTCATCAATTTAATCCACATAAACCAAAGGTACTTGGGCTTTTCAACAATTTTTAACAGTGTGAGGGAGTTAAATGACCAAAAGATTTTAGGATATTGCAGTAAGATGACACACCAGTTCACAGCTGGATTTGTTTAACTGACAGTGATTTTCTTAGTTAGTCATAAAACTAGCTGGCACATTTTACCTGCTCAAAGTTTGGAGATGTCAAAGCATTTGCTGCTCTTACTCTTTCATCTTCACCCTCCTCTTCTGGGTCTTCTGGATTGTGAAATACATTACTACTTCTTGGAGAAATTCTAGAGTTAAAGAATTTTGTTAATAATTGGATGCTGTTTGCCAGTGTCATAGCAAGATCATTTCATTCTCTACATTTTATATTTGAGTAGAGTGAATGGTCCATAACACTTCATAATTTATGTCTTAGGAAAACTTTCTTCTTTACAATCATCTTGATTTAATCTGTAGTGTCACGAAGGGAGGAGACATTGCTTCTTATCTAATTGTCTCAACAGACAATTTAATACACATATATAGCAAGAAAACTATACACTGAATCACAACAAATACTCCAAAAACCATGGTTTTGATGCCAAAACATGGATATCATCAAACCTTTTTTTGATGGTAATGGGCTAGAATACTTAAAAGTTAGGTCTGTCACAGAAAATTCTAGCTATGTGATTCAGCACAAGCATTACTTTGGAATATGTATTAAGCATTACTTTGGAATATGTATTGATTTAACATTTCTAATCCTTTACCAATACATATGTATTGATTTAACATTTCTTTACAGGTGGTACTACCAAAGTCAGCTGTCATGTTAGCACTCGATTTTCTGTCATAGTTAAAGAAGACATTAATGTAGTGGCAGGATGACCAACAGCTTAGTTTTCTTGGAATTGAGGGACATGGGACAATCAGTGTTAAGACTGTGAAGACTCCAGGCAGTGGAGATTCCTAAGCGGAGATTCCAGGGATGAATGAGATTTTAAGATGCTTCTGGTTTCATTCTTGAGTCCAAAATAGAAAGTATTCACCTTCAAGGTCATTTGAGACCTGGCTTCACTTCCTTTTCTACTACAATCTGAGAGAACTTGTTTATTGTCTACTTGCTGGGCTTCTCACCCTCTCAGGAAAAGGGTGCTTGTTGGTGTCTTTGGTCTATTGGTCACTCTGTGCTCTTTTCTGGATCCACTCTATTCCTGTAGCCATAGACTAGACAGACCAGTTATTATAGAAACGGTGCCTCTCATCTAATGTTCCACAGGCCCCCACTGAAAACAGTTCAGAGGAAGCCCTTGATTTTCAGTATTTCACCTGTGCTTGCACTGTTCCTACCACTGCTACTAGGTCACAATTATTTTAAGGCCCACTGTCCTATTTCCGCTTACACACACGTTCTTATAGCTAATTCTTCAATATATCCTAGCAGTCCTTGATAAATGACTAGGTTTTATTCCCTGTATGCAATATTTTAAGACGTTATCATTTTTAAAAGACTAAAATACTTTTCCAAACTTAAAGACAGGATCTTTTCTCATTGTTTTCTTTCCAAGTTTCCATTCCAAACATCGGAGAATAGCAAGGAAGATGTCCTACGACTGTGGAGAAAGAGAGATGCTCAAAATTAGAAAAGGGAACATCAGAAGTGAATTAGAAGTTAGAAATTCTCATTCTTTTACAAGAAAATATTTGGCAAAGAACTGAGAAGCTGAAGGACAGACTACTTGGATAGTCACAAAATGTCAAGTTCAGTTACACTTCTTTGGAGAGAAAAACTCTACTGTTTTATATTACATCAAAATCCATCTATATTACATTGAACACAAAATTTTATTTATACTTAGGTGATACCTATCTTCAACATTATTCTTAGGATCTTTGTAAAGATTCATTCTAATTTTAGAGATACTATATTTAGGTGGGACTTAAGTTGTAAATTTAACTAATTGTAAGTAAAGTTTTGAAATTTATAACCAGAAAGCACAGTTGCAGAATATAATGAAAGATGTCTCTCCAAATGCAGTAACATTTCAGTGAGAATCAGACTTACTCCTGGGAACACCAGGTAGTCGTATGTCTTTTGTTCTGCAGAAATGACGCCATAATATACACTTAGGCGATACTGCAAAAGGAAGGACAATGGTTACATATGGTTTTGTGATTCATGAGTTTTTCTCAGATAAATGTTATTGCCCACTGAGATCTGCTAAAGTTTCCCCAGGTTTCCCAAGGGCAGAAGAGATGTGCCAATTCTCAGATGTGTGTGACAGGCATATTGCTGTTATGTGCCTCAGACTCTGTGATTATGGGCCAGGTGCCTGGAGACCCTGAGGGTCTGTGCTGGCAAACCCCTCTGAGGTGTGGAGACACAGTTCAGTCTCAGCACATGTTCCTTCCCTGTGCCACTGCTCCCTGGTGGCCCCTTCTGCCACCCATGTTTTCATTAGACGCTTAGAACAACCGTGATGCTCTCCTCCGCAAGGTCAGTCCCCAGACAATGAGAACACAGACCAGATACCCAAAAGAAGATGCTGTTAACCACAGAGGCATGGAACTTTGTTCCACAGGCACACCTTTCTGAGGACAAGACCCAGTGCTTTGTTAGACTCCCTAAGGCTAACATACCCAGAAAGACTCCTATGGATGAGTAGGTGAAGTAATGATTATGTTGAGTATTATGTCCTCCTTTTTATATATGTATAGAAATTAGTCACTAAGAAGGGGAAATTATTCTTGTCATATCAAATAAAAATAGAGCACCATATACAAATGTAACTATATTCTGCCAAATAAAAATCATAGTATCTTAGTAGTATCTGTCCCAAATATTAGGGAATGCTATTAACATTGAATATGGTCAATGACTTTATTAGTATAAGCACCCCCCGACACACACACTCATTATCCTTTACCAAAACACAGTGACTAAGCTGAATTTGTACCTTTAGGCCAACAGGACTATGGACTTTTCTGGGGAGGGATCTTTATGGTTTAATTTTTAAAATTTATATTCTGATTTCAAAGTGCATATTTCTCAACTAAAGACAAAGTTTTCCTGAATGGCCTCACATTTCAGACACTTGAGCAAATATTGGCATACCTTACATCAGACTGTAGCAGTGTACAGCCAACCAAGGTGGCCCGTGGAACAAAGATACTGATCCAAAACTGAGACGTATCTCTGAAGACATCAATCATAAGAACTGTAGAAACCAGTGCGGCCTAAAAGAAAAATAAATATCTATGTTATGTTACTCTCTGAGACAGTATATTTTCAAATTTGAGATCAAGAGCAGATTTTATGAGTTTGACATCTGTTTCATAAACCAAGATAAAATCAATATTATCATTAACATTTCCTCCCAGGCTTCAGTTTCTTTGGTTCCACTATGTCAAATGTGTCAAAAGTGGACATACTTTAGGATCGGTGTGTAGGTTAAAATGTGTTACATTCTGTTTTAAGTACAGCAAAACAAAAGTTGGAGTGAGTGTCTTTAGCGACAAAACTTTAGTAAGAAACAGGCAGTCATTAAAGGGAAATAGTTTTGAAATCGAATGAGAACAAAAAATGAAAAATTAGAGGGGACTATTTTCTTAGGTGTATAAACAAGAGAAATATAAGCATGTAACATACCTGTAAGTGACATGGGTACAAATATTACAGTACAGAGTTCAAAGATGAGATATAGGCACATGACAGACACATGTTGACTCTCGTAAACTACTGTAATGACTCCTGAGAAGTCTTGTGCTGTTTTTTATTTTAAATTGTCATTTTCATGGTGGTCACGTGACAGTTTCTAAAACTGTATCTGACTGTAGGATCAGCCTGACTTCTATCCCGTCTTGTTTTTGCTCATCCATTATTTTCTATTTGCATTATACTTCTCTACCAATTGAAATGTTTCTCTTCTTTAGGAAATCTTGTTGGCATGCAATTTATTTTCAGAAATTAGCCTTGCACCAATCTCTGAATTTCACAGCTTTTTAAATCACTTTGCTCATCCATTATTTTCTATTTGCATTATACTTCTCTACCAATTGAAATGTTTCTCTTCTTTAGGAAATCTTGTTGGCATGCAATTTATTTTCAGAAATTAGCCTTGCACCAATCTCTGAATTTCACAGCTTTTTAAATCACCCTATGTATTGATGCTCTACCTCAATATAATATCTTGCTGTATAAATAGTTAGGTGTTTATCTATTTGTCTGTAAGGGCTCTTGAAGGTAGATACTGTGGATTTTATAGCTCTTATCACTCATTAGTCTCAAAGCCTGGTACACAGGGAAAGTCAACAAACATTTGCTAAATGATAATTTATTTGGTATATTTAAAAAACACTGCAAGTTAGATAGAAAAGATATATATAATTTATACATATTTTCCCTCCTAATTTTATGGAGACAATTATGATCTTTTTCAAAGGGTTCTTTTTTTTGGTATCAGGGATCAAACACACAACCTCACGCTTACCAGGCAAGCGCTTGAACCGCTGAGCTAAATCCCCAGCTATTAAAGGATTTAAAATGGGGAATTTGGAGAATGAGTGTTCAGTTTTAGCTCTTTTACTAATACTAGTTGTAATCTTCTGCATCTTCTTGGGGTCCTTTAGACCTCAGTTACTTTTTCCCTAAGAAGAATATTAAAATAATTTTCAGGTTTCCTTCAAACTTCAAATTTTATGGTCTAATAAGCAATTTGAATGTTAAAAAAAGAACAAGGTAGATATGGAGAAAAAAGCATATTTAAAAATGTATATACCCACAATTATGCCATGCAACACCACAACAATGACCAGAAAAATATAGTAGAGATATTTTAAGTGTGACATTGTTTTATTTAATGTGTTTCAAAATTGATAAAGTGTTAGCTCTTAATATCATAATAAAAGTAAACACATTTATAGTAGAGATACTTACAAAATAGAAGCAAAATGACCAGATGCCACTATTTTTTCTCTCACTATGAAAAATGAATGAAATCACATATGTCATGAAGATAATTGACATGGAATAGCCAACAACATAGAGAATCTGAAATTAAAGACAGTATTAAGAGTACTGAAAACAAATCAGTCCAGGGAAACATTTAGATCCAAAACATGTCATACAACAGGATTCTAAAAATTATTTCATACAGAATAATTTAAATATCATCGAAATTGTTTAAAGGACTGACGATAATGAAATAGGGTAGGCAGCTCCAAATTCTCATTTCTCAACAGAAATATAAAAAAAATAGACATAACTGGCAGGACCAACTTTGTCAGAACTCAGTAGATGAGTTAATGTTTCATGGCAAATTCTGAATCTCTAAAAAGTCCATTTCAAGATGATAGAAATGCTTTACCATGTTCTGATTTTGCTTTTGTATCACTCACTGCCAAGCTTGGTATAGTCTAGAAGATGGCCCCCTGTATTTCCAGTGTAGGATCCTGGTTCAGACAGAACACAGCTAATTTTATTTTCAAATTTCTGTCAAAGTTTGACCTTTGTCCTTCAGAATTATCTGAAGGACAAGCTCAAGCATCTGCTCCTGCTTCAGCTAATGTAAATTCCTTCAGGTGGAAAAGTGAGAAACATTGCTCAAGAAGAATGTAAAACTAAGAAACAGTTGGCAGCAGCCTGAGGCAACATAGAATAGTTGAGACATAAAATAGATCATCCTGAGCCTATGGGAAAATTCTCAGAAGTGTTTCATTGGGAAATAGGAGCGCTGAAAAGCACCCATATGTACCAGGATATTTAGAAAGTCACACACAAACTCAGGCACGATGTGCACCCATGAAAACACGTGAGAACATTCTAGGCTTGCATGGCTGGCTAATCATTAGACTTCATGTGAGCATGCTTAGGTGTTGGAGAAGTGCCAGCACAGTGCTTATCTGTGTAGGAGAGAAGGTATTTTTTTGGCTGGGGATTTATTTAGCTCAGTGGCATAAGCACCTGCCTTGCAAGCTCGTGGTCATGAGTTTGATCCTCAGTATGGGAAAAAAAAAAGAAAGAAGATTTTTTTTTGAGTCTCTGTTTCTCAAGGAAATCTCCTGCAAAAACACTAGCTGAACTTGATAAAGGGACAGAGATTTCAGTTACCACATATGACTGAGTACACAGTCTGTAATGATGTTTTGGAAAATATTGTAACCCAAAGACAAACACAGCGTGCAGTAACTAAGACTAGAAAATTCTAAACAAAGGGGGGAACCTGTTATCTAGAGTTAACGTCTTAGATATTCAGATGTCCATGTTTTCCTCCCAAATCTAAAACCGAAATAGAAAAATGTGCCCTATATTCAAAGGAAGAAAATAATAACAATAATATCTGAAGAAGTCTAGATATTGAACTTACAAAATAACAACTTTAACATAATTATATTACATATATACAAAAACACTGAAGGAAACCATGGGAAAGAACTAAAGCAAATGAAACAAACTATGTGTAAGAAAGACAGTACCAATAAAGAAATATAAATCATAAGAATGAACAGAGACAGAAGTTTAAGAATTTAAACATATGCTGATACAAAAATTTCACTGAAGATGTCATCAGTACATTTGATCTGGAAGCAAAAACCCAACAAACTTGAACACAGGGCCTTTAACATTGTTCAGTCTGGAGAGTAGAAGAAAAGGAAAATGCAGAAAAGGACATGAAGCTTAAGAGATCTGTGAAATACCATGGTGTGAACCAGTATATACACCTAGGAAGTTCCAGAAAAAGTAGAAGGGTGAAGAAAGAAAGAATACTTGAAGAAACAGTAGCTGAACCTTGTCCATAGCTCATGAAGCACATACATGTACACATCTAATAGGAACTCCAAATAGAAAAACCCTCTCATACCAAAACAGTTCAATCTCAACTCTATATTCCAACTGTCGTTATATAAAGACAAAAAGAATCTTGAGTGTAGTAGAGGTAAATGACTCGTTATAGATGAAGGATCACTAATACAGCTGATAGTCAATTTCTCATCAGATATGACAGAGGCCAAAAGGCAATGAAATGACATATTTAAAAGACTGAAAGTATAACAATTTTAAGCAACAATTTAAAATTGTCATTTCCTTAAAAAAGGAAATAAGAATAGCAGGAAATACTTAATGCTTTATGCATAATGAGCACAAAGTCTTTGTGGGTGATGAATAAGTCATTGAATTGAATTTTTCACGGCCCCTGAGATCCAGCCACGGCCATGGTGGAACCCAGGAGCCTGCACAAAGAAGCAACTTGCCCGCCCTCTTGGTAAGCGCCTTCCTCTGGAGTGAGCCAGGAGGAGAACCAGTAGTGTCTCTTGAGCCTACCGGTGCGCAGGCTTGGAATCAAATATCCCAACCCTCCAACACTCTCCCCGCCCCCTGGTTAGCAACTGGGGCAGAGGTCTGAGCATCTCTTGGCAGGATGACTGTATGCAACATAGCAAATATGGGGGGGTCTCCTCTATCTTCTCTTTGAAAGCAAGTGTTGTTTTCAGTTTTGTTTTCATTATGATTAATTTCTTTACCTATTCAATATTCTCTTTTGATTGATTTTATAATGTTCTGTCTTTGGTTTGCTTTTGCTATACTTAATTGACTAGACAACTATTGTGAAGATAATGAGATATGCTATGGAACCTATTACTCTTATCCCAGTAACCTGCTGTGAAGTTCTGTACCAAATTCACTGCACTGTCTCAATTGGCTTTGTTTTGTCTTGTTCTGTTGTATTTCTTTTTTAAAAATTTTTTAAAAATTGACTTTTTCACATAAAAATAGTTAAAATGGAAAATTTTATGCTATGTATTATACAACAATTTATAAGCCTTAAAAAGTAAAGAAATATTGAAAGAATGCATTATATCATATTAATGTCAGTATTTTTGGTTAAATCATCGAATTTTTTATGAATACTGTCACTTACCTGAATAAATACATCAATAGTTGTATATGTATCCCCTTGGAGTTTTGAGGCATAGAATACTAAATACATAAATAGAATGCGTAATACGTAGATTGGAACTTCAACCAGAGCCTGTCCAAACCAGAAAGCTGACAGATTCAGGCCTGAAATCCACAACTGGAACTGTACTTTGTTCTGAATAAAGTAGGAGAGATATAAATGAATGTTGAGGACATATCAGAAAATAACAAAATACATTCCTCATTATTAATAGAAATGAACACCTTGCCTATAAATGCTTTCCAGACTAATGGGTATAGGTTAATTTCAAAACTAATATATCCAAATTTGCTTGTAATTAATGAAATGATCACTCAAAATCTTATTGGTAGAAACATAGAGACCTCAGGATAATGAAGTAACCCATACTACAGTAAACAAAATGGTCACTTAAAGACCTAAGGGGAAAATTTACCCACCTAAGTGCTAACTTTTCATGAAATGATACAACTTTGACTCACATGTAGAACAATGGATATTTTTTCTTTGTGAGGTTGTCTCATTTTTTATTCTGAATAACAAGCAATTGCTGAACATTATAAGTACTTAAATATTGCCTAAAACTTTGATATAAGCCTTAGTGGCCTTCTGTAAACTTTAATATATAGTTTTCACTATTTTCCAGTTGAACATGTTTTCTAATATTCATTGATTTCTTTTCTGATCTATCATTATTAAGAGTGTAGTCTTTAATTTTCAGATATTTCATAATTTTCTAAGCATTTATTATTTCCCAATTTAATCACATTTTGGATAGAGATCATATTCTGTACAACGTAAATCTTGTAGATGTTATTGCTTTAATTACTGAATTTTAGTATTTTCCACATAATAATTAATAACTAATAGAAGTATATTTTAAATAAGTTTTAAAGGGGAAAATATCATCTTTTACATTTATCCACATAGTTACCATATTTTTGTTTCTTTGTAGTATATGGATTTCAATCATGATTCTCATGTTTGCTCAGCAAGCACTTTACCAGTGAACTACATCTACAGTCTTTTGTTTTTTGCTTTTTAATTTTTCTTTTTAACTTTAGATAGTGTCTCTTAAGTTTCCCAGGTTGGGCTCAAATCTGTGTTATTCCTGGTTCAGTCTCTTGGGTAGCTAGGATTCTAAGGCTACTTCTTTGTACCCATCTGAATTTGCCATTTCTGATGTTCTTCATTACTTTTTGTATATCTCAACTTTTATCTGGTATTATTGTCCTTCTGGCTGAAAGATTTCCTTTAATAATTTTAAAGCGTGGGTATATCAGCAATTATTTTTCTTAATTTTCATATTCATTAAATTTATTAGTTCTTGTTTTTCTGAAGATAGATGCAAGTTTTTAGTTTTACAATTTTATTCTGTCAACATTTTAAGGGTATTATTCCCTTATCTTCCGCCTTATGTTCTTCTTAAAACTATTTTCTCATTGCCATTTGTATTTTATTGTAATATGTCACTTTATTTTGGAGATGTGTGAGATTTTTTATCGCTAGTTTCAGCAATTTGATTCTGATATACCATCTCATGATTTTCTTTGTATATATCTTCTTTGAAATTCAATGAACTTCTTGTATCTGTGAACTTATAGTTTAGATAAAATTTTGAAAATTGCTTTGAAATACGTTTTCTCTCACTTGACTTCTGTACTTTAGGGAATTCAATTGGTATACTGTTTATCTTATAACACTTAAGGCTCTGTTTGATTTCTCAGAATTTTTTCTCTCTATGTTTCTTATGTTTCTTTTCTCATCATATTAATTCTTAAGCAGGTTAATACTTTCTTTTCAATGCTATTACTGTTAATGTTCTCAATATTATTTGTTTATTTTTGTTATTTCTAGGTCTCTTCCTAGTCGATTTCCATGCAGTTTCTGTTTGTATTTTCTCCCTGCTTTGAATGTCTAGTAATTTTTCTTGGGTTGGCTCATGTGAATTTTACACTGAGGGCTACATGGTTTTGGATTCTTCTTTCAGAAAGTTCAGTTTTATCCTGGCAATACACTTGCTTTAAGCCTTGATTTTGAAGTTTTTTGAGACACACTTAGAGTAAGCTTTATATTATATTATATCATAGGGCTAAACTAATCGTAATACTAAGTCATACCTCTTCTGGGTTGAATCTCTTCATAAATCCTCTAATAGTTGAATGGAAATCAAATATTTTCTAGTTGTGAGCTGTTTGAATTATGCATCTTAAAACTATCTGTTCATTCTTGCATTCATGGAGTTTCACTATACATAACTGGCTCAATGATAGCAACAAATTCAAAGCAACCCTAATGCAGAGTTCTGTGGCCCTTTCTCTGTGTAGCTCTGTCTTTTGCATGACTCTCCTGTACAAATTCCAGCCACTTTGACCTCCTTGAACTCCAAACTTCTGTCTGTTCAGTTTAATAAGAACTCTGTGTATTACTTGATGTCTATTTCACAAAATATTTCCAGGAAGAAAACTGATGAATAGAGAGTGAATATTACTTGTTTTCTTCTCTCAGATATCCTACTCTGCTACTGTCCATTTTCCTAGGTCTGAAAACAGATATTCTGTTTTTTAACAAAAAATATTGTTGGTAGGAGGACAAATCTCATTCTAATTTCTCTACTAGCCAGAAATGAAATATTATAAACTTTTATTTATCATTTTTCTTCATTCTTCTCTTCCTTTTGTTCTTTCTTTTGATGGCTGTTACCTACAAGTGTAAAGGCATTGTTTCATAATGTCCTAAAGAAAACCTTAGAATCTGCTATAATAAATTTCTAATTACTCAAATCAAGTCAAATTTCCATTATTTTACATTACCTTATAGTCATCAAAGCTGGTCAGGGAACTACAAGGAGAGAGAGAGGACACCAAGATGATCCAGGAGATCAGGTAGCCTATATTATTAAACTGAGAATGGGCGCCAGCCTGAACATGTCAGAAGCACAAAGAATTTCAAGCATGAAGTTGCGATTCATTTTCTGGTTGCATTTCTCAAATCATAATTAGCCTGCTAATCTGAAATCTTGCTTTGGTATAGTTTTGAGGTTGCCATTTCCTTTGATTCATTATCAGAGTCTATTAATGTGTTTAGTACAGACTTTTTCAAATACTTTTAAATCTGCAGAAGCAGAGCACGTTAGCTGGCACAGTCAACAGTATAAAGTAAGTGATGCCAGTTAGCATCAGATTCATCGTGTGACTACAGAATGACCTTGTGGAAGAAGCCTCAATTCTTGCTTACTGACTTCAGGTTCCAGGAAAAGAGACCAACAAGATTGTTGACTAATAAACCATGTACATCATATATGAAAAAAATAATATTTGACATCATTGTTAGCAGTGCTGACTGAAAACTAAATTTATAGTATCATCTTACTGAAAGAAGTTCATAGTTTTGAGTACACAATAAGATGATACGAAAAATTTAAGATTATGCTGCAAAATATGAAAATAATTTTAGACACATGGGTTATTTTATATGGAGACATATTGATGGCATTTGTTTTGCTAATGAATTCTAGATTTGAATAGGGCATGATATATACTGCTGCCCTGTTTTACTTGTTAACTTAGTAAACATATTTTTAGTGTTTACCCTATTTCTGTTCTTATCTCTAGGACAGGGCATAATATGTCTATATAAAATACATTGTCCCTTTTTCAGAGATCTCACCAGTAGATTAAAATGTATTTTCAGAACTAGTACAAATAACAATTACAAATGATCAATATATTTTTTGGCTCTCCATAACACAATATTCAGATCACATGAGATATAAGTTGTATACAAACAAAATTTCTTATCTCATATATGAAGACCGATTTAGTGGGCCTGGGTAGACATAGGGATTGGGCTATTTGAAAGAACCTGAAGTAACCATGATCCCTAGCAAGTCTGCTGATACAGCCCCAGGTAATTCTGTTCTACTGAGTTACGAATTATGATAACAATGATGACAATTGCACCCACTGCATCAGATGGAAAGAAGTCTAATTTTTCTTTACATTTTAAAAAACAATTTCCTAATAGTAAAAACACATGGTTTTTAATGTTAATCAGCATTGCAAAAATGGAACTTTAAAAGTTTGAATTTTTTCTTTTAGAGATAAGCAACTTCTCCAAACTTCCTCCTGCTGAGCACATAGCCAATACCTCCTCCTTCCCTCAGCCACAAAGAACTGACAAAATACTCAAGGGCCAGCACCACCACTAGGTCAGAAGCCAGGCTTGTTTGCCACAAGAGAAAGATGAGCCCAAGATGGCTGGAAGTGACAAAGCAAGTGTGGAGATCTGAATTGTATCTCTGTTTTCCTCCCCTCCTCTGATCCTTACTATAAAAACCTTTGCCCAGGTACAAATGGAGAAAAGGTGATTTGAAGGAAATGGGCCCCTCCACCTCTGTGGAGCCAGCTTTGAATAAATCCTTTTCCCTTTTCCCCAAATGTATGCCCTCCTTTGATCTGGCCAGGCGTGAGCAGATGAACCTGAGCACAGGAGCCTAAGTAGCTGAATGTTCTGGCTACTGTGCTCAGCTTCCATGTTCTTTGCCTTATCACTCCCCTAAAAATGTCCCAGACGTCCTCTTGGCTGTTTTGCATTTAGAAATTAAAGCTCTGTAAATGCACTGAATTTTTTTTTTAAGAGCCAGAGACCAAGAAGCACTGAAACACTGCTCTCTCCTCTGGACCTCTACTCAGTCACATTCAGACCCGTTACTCTGAATGGAAAGAGCCGGAAAATCCCGACAGAGTAGAATTGTGAGAAGACCCACCTACCACCCCCGGACATGTGCTCCAGCCAGTTTAAATGCTCTCTGATGGTATAAATATTCCAAGTAGTCCATTACTACCAATATCTGCTACAACTGGGAAGCAAGTCAGCCCCTTGGTATTGCATGCCAATGAACAACGGTAATTCTGAAATATAACAAAAGGGTTATAAGATCTGAAAGATGAAATGTACAACATTACATACAACATTATAGCAAAAGCTGAAGCTGGCTAATATATCACTAGGTGCTCAATTTTGTTATCATTGAAGAAGCACAAATTTTAACATTGTAATTTAACCATGCTCTACTATTTCAGTTTTGGCATGTTACTAAAATTATAAACAAATTCACAGAAGGCTAAACTCATCATAAATATAGAATATTTAATTTGAAAATAATCTTTGAGCCCTCTGACCTAAGACTTCACAAAGCTAGAAATAAAGAGTATTATTTTTAAATAAAACAAAACTTTCAGACTATGTGTTCTGTACAATTTCTGTGAGGATTATAAGAGTTCTGTAGACTTACTTCTGATATTTAAAATGCACTTTAGATGATACAAACTTTGCTGAAAACCATTGCTTATGTTAATACCATTTGAGACTATTATTATTATAGTCATCAGTACAATTTACTGAATAACAAATGAAATAGTAGTTCTTGCATTCTTGTAAGCAAATCCAGAGACTTAAAGGATTTAATAGCCCGAATTCTCTCCCCAAATCTCTCTTAAAATGTGAATTGTCTGCTTCTATGCCTATAAATCATTTTTAACGAGAAAAAGCATGTCTGGTGGAACAGATTGCTTTTCTGAGTCACAGGGATCTTATGCTATGGTCATGCTTTGAAGTAAAATCACTAACTTGATACCCACATACCTCTCTAGCACCTGACACTGTAATAGCCCCATTGTAAGATGGCTCCTCTGTGCCATTTCTAGATCCAAAGGCATCCACTTCCAAAGCTATGTTCTGCTTCTCCAGTGAGTATATAAAGTCATCAATGCTTGCTCCTTATTGGCAGTGAAACATAAGAGGCAACCAAAAATGAAGGGAACATGTTTAGTTACGTATCAAAATGAGCCTGTATTGTTGACACCCACAACATGAAGTAATGCAGACTATAAAACTGTCCACATTTATTTTGTGAACAGAAATATTTTACAGATTTGATAAATATGTTTTAATGATTTTTCATTTACTTATGATTTCTGATTAAAAACCTAATTTTTGTTAATGTTCTATATTTTTGGATTGGAATTTTCCAGATTCGTATGATAAGTTGCCTTACCAATACCAAAATGACCATATTCTCCAGATGGTTTTAAACATATAGATTATTAATTATTTGATTTGGCAAATCTCCTTTTATTATTATTATTATGAAAGTAAATTTTGAAACATTTTTATATAAATCCTCTCATTTTTCAATATGAATCCATATAATACATTTGCTCCTTGCTAACCTCTTTCAGCATTTGTACTCCAAT
Organism: Dolichotis patagonum; assembly: GCA_004027295.1. NCBI lineage: Eukaryota > Metazoa > Chordata > Mammalia > Rodentia > Caviidae > Dolichotis > Dolichotis patagonum. The sequence goes on along the minus strand of PVJX010040080.1, from coordinate 19 downwards.
TGAGCATTATTTTCTCTAT
>PVJX010040079.1:0-15409 GCA_004027295.1 Dolichotis patagonum | reverse complement strand
CCCCATCCCGTATCCCCCCTTTCCCTCCCCCCTGCCTAGCAAGTGGGAGCCAGTGAACTACACATCTTGTGAAAAGACTGGCTATGTTATTTAGTATGAGCTCCCCATATGCAAAGATAAGGACAACCATTTGGAAGAAAACAAGAGACAATATGACAGATAGTGAAAATCTCTGGTTGTCTAGCTTTGAAATTTATGCTTTCTTACGTCCCATTCTGTTCTGTTTTGTTGTGTTTAATTTTACCCCCTTTTAAAATAAAATTTAAAAAAAAAAAGGAAAGGCCACTAGATAACTTATTCAAAAAACAGCTGTCTCCACCCAAGGGGAAAGACTTCACCACATACTAACCCTGCTGGTCTTGATTTTAATCTTCTACTCAAGAAAAATGTGAGAAAATAAATTTCAACTGTGGAAGTCATCCAGTCTATCAATTTTGTTATGGCAGTCTGAGCAGATTAACCAAAAGCAAATACTTCAAATACTTCATGCATTCAGTTGAAACTCCCAAAAGGTCACACTTCAGAAGTAAAAGTCCTCTAGAATTTAAAATTCGAAGTTCAAAACTGAAAGAGGCCTACCTCACAAATAAAACTAAGCCTAGCAAAACCTAAAAGATCCTCCAAGAATCTAACTACTGACAGAACAAACACAATACCCTTCAGAGAAAGACAATTTAATCTAGATTCCTACAAAGAATAATCATCATACCCAGTATAATATTAAAAAATCACTACATATGCAATAACGTGCTCCACAATCAAAAGTCAACTAAGACAGATATTAGCAGAACCCAAATAGAAACAGAAAAAATAAAACAAAGCAAAACAAAAGCCACCTACAAAGCAAGTATTACTAAAACTTAAAGTAAATGAAATGTGAAATGATCAACAGAGAAACTATAAAAATGAAGTTTTAAACTGAAAAGAACAGTAAACAAAACAAAAAAAGCATTGAGTGAACTGAAGAGCAGATTTTAAAATACAGAAATAGGGTTAGGGAACATTACAAAACTTGAGAAGAAAAAAAAAAGATTGAAAAATAACCAGACTCTTTATATTAAATTTTCAAACACAATGAAATCAATAGTTTAAAAACCACAAACTATCACCTCATAGTTCAGTAGTTCAAAAATCAGACAGATTCTGCTAAACTCTATGCCTAGTGTATTGGAGAGTTTAATGTTAGGGTACTGGTGTTACTAAACCAAAATAATGTAATTCAATTCATGTTCCTAGGAACTGTGTATGATGAGGACTCTGTACATCAAAACTGGAAGTCATCCAAAACAATATACATAGCATATTCTCTAAATACAATGTATTTTTATAGAAACACTTATAAAACAAAAACATAGATGGATGTAGTGGCACATGCCTGTTATCCTCGTACTCAGGAGGCTGAGGCAGGAGGATCATCATGAATTCAACATCAGCCAGGGCTACCTAGTGAGACTAGTATCAAAGCCAACCTGAACTACATACTGAGACCCTGTCATCAACAAAACAAAGCAAGAACCAAACCCAATCACGTGGAAATTAACAATGAGGGCATACACATGAAAAGAGTACATAAAGAAACATAAAAGTTCATTATGATTAACTTAATTCTACATACCAGTATAGTATCTTTGTACATGACTAAACTAATGCCTAGATCTTCATCTTAGTTCATTTTATACTGCCATACCTGAGCCTAAGTAATGTATAAGGAATAGATATTTACTTTTCCAACTTCCGGAGGCTGGAAACTCTAAGACTGAGGCTTCAGCCTCTGCCAAGTGCCTATCTTGATGCATTTTTATGAGGCAAAAGGTGAAAGGCAAGAGCACAAATGTGCTTTGATAAGCTCTTTACAGCAGTGCTAATCTATCATGGAGGTGGAGCCCACAGGACTGTGACACCTCCTCACACTGGTAGGACAACTGAATTTGAGGGTGTGCATTCAGACCACAGCCACTTCACAGGAAAAAAATGTGCTTTATGTGTATTAATAGAAGAAAAACTATTATTTTATATCTTAAAATTATAGCATAAAAACAGAAAAAAATGCCCCCCAAAATTTTCCCACAAGTAAAAACAAAACAAAACAAAAAAACTACAAAATAAAAAATAAGTGAACAGAATTCATTTTGGAATGACAGGAATTCCACAGCTGATTGCTTTTACTAATAATAGAATCATGTCTTTTCTTTGCACCAACTCATTATAAACTAAACATTTGCAAATGTAAGAAAGTTGATTTTTCCTGGCTTTTGAATAAATCATACACACACTATTAAAATTATACATCCATTAAGTCTTTAGACTAGTTTTTATGTAGTTAAATCTATGCTGAAACACTGAATGTCCAATACTTCAGTCTTACAGAATATAAATATTGCACCTCCTTCCGTCTCCAATGACACAGATTAAACAGTGTTCTATGGTACTTGAGTTTAACATACATTTCCTCATTTAATCTTCCTCCTCATTAATGTTTTCATTTAAGTAAACTTTTGTTGATGCAATTTTTCAGTTTACTTTTAAAACACACTGTGCAAAGCCTGGCATAATGGCACGTACCTATAATCCCAGCATTCAGGAGGCTGAGGCAGGAGGATCAAAGCAAATCCAACCCAAGACTGAACTACAAAGTGAGACCCTATCTCAAAAAACCAAAATAAATTAACAAATACACTCTACACACTCTCAAAAATGAAAGCCTAGTTAGGCCTCCCAGAACTAAACAGACAAGTAAAAAATATTAATAGCAGTATTTTGCATCTGCCAAACCATTTATTCCTCACCAAATGAGGGATTCCATTTCACAGATGAGGAAATAGATACACAACTAGTGCAAGGTTACACAATTAGTAGTAGAACATTTCAACCTGGACAGTTTGGATCAGGACATGTACTTAAGTTTAAACTACAATATTTATGTCCTTTGAGTACAACTGTTCAAACTTGTTAGATTAACATTTTCAGTTTCTTATGCATCAGTGTCTTAAACATGCTAAATAGAACCAATCCAAGTTCAACTGTTATACATAAAGGATCAGGCAAACTGCCAAAATTATCTTCACTGACTACGTCACGTACTAATACAGTGTATTTAAGAACATTCTGTTGTGGAAGAATACAGAATAGTGACTGCCACTCTTTTTTCACTTCTGTCACAGCCAACACTTTTTGTGGGGACTATGAAAAGCTGGAAGAGTAGGGCCTATGGGGCATATAGAAGTAAAATAGGGGAGAAAGACATCAAGATTAACTTTTATTATTTAAAAGGCAGAAAAAGAGATCTAAAGGCAGGCTTTATATTCCGGCAAATTTACTTGCTTCTTGACTGTGTCAAATGCCCTCTCTAATCCTGGTAGGTGAGAGCCAAGACCCCTCCCAATTCCACAAAACAAGTATGCTTATTCCCAACGCACCCTCACAGCAGAGAACAGGGCTAAGTATAAATGTTTAGCAAGTCATAGATGTATCAAGAAAACATCACATGCAAGACACTCACGGCTGGAGAAAAGGTAAAAATGAGACCCACCAAAAAATCAGATGGGATCCAAAGCAGACAGGCTGGAAAGTGACTACATGACCCCTGAAGGAGAATTCATGATACACAGTGCGGAGTGTTTTCAGCTTCATGAGTAGTGTGCCCATCACTAACTAAACACTAAAGACCTGCCTTCTCTATATCCAGCTCAGAACCTTAATTACTAATGTAGAGGTTGTGGATAGTTTATCCAACTCAAATCTGAATCCAGGCTCTCCCTTGTAAAAGTGAGATTAACATGGCTGGTAGGCTTAAAAGAGTTGTGAAAATTAAGTAAAAAGAAAAACGGACAAAAGACAGACACACTTTGAAAAAAGAGGATACCCATTTAATAAATGTATTTAAAGATGCCCACCATCAATAGTCATCAAATAAATTTCTATTAAAAATACAATGAGATACACACTTGAATAGTTAAAACTTTAAAATCACACCATTACACACTAACAAATTTCTGACACAAAGCTGAAGTTATGTGAGCTCAAAATAAGGAGGTGACCACTTCAAAATGTCAGGGACTTTCAGGGTACAATGGATCATTCCCTGATATCTGTCACACTGACTTTCAATTCATATATTCAACACATTTATTCATTGCCTATTAGGGTCCTATTAAGTTAATAATGTTTTTAAAAAAGTTCTTCCCTTTCAGCTTCGCAAAAGTACATTTCAAGTACTTAGTATTGTAAGAAAAACCAAACTATTGCACCTGCTATATTTCTTTAAACAGTTTTTAGAAGATAATGTTCAGATAATTTATGACACATGAAAGCAAATGAAACTGCTCCAAATAAAAAGTCCCTTTCAGTTCAAAGAACTAAAATTCCAAGTTACTACAATTCTCACATTATAAATAAAAGTTAATAAATGAGTGTCTTAATTGGTACTATTTATTGACCAAGAAAAGTTTCAGTCTTCATATCAATAAAAATGTAACCAAATCAAACTTAATCCTATATAGTCTGACTTTAAAATTATACTTTACTGCAGGCACAATGACATATACTTACAGCTGTCCCAGGATTTGGGAGGCTGAGGTGGGAGGATATCTTGAGCCCAGGAATTCGAAACCAGCCAGGGCATCACATCAAAACACCATCTCAAAAAGACACACACACTTCATAATGATTTTCTCCTGCAGAAGTCATGTAGTCACTTGCCCATTAAATAAGGAGACGGAATTAAAACATTTTAAATCCTCCATTTCCCTATGGTTTTTTATTTTTTCCAACTGCCAGAGATTAAATTCAGGGTCATAAATATGCCAAGCAAGTGCACTGTACCTACTGAGCAACATTCCCAGCCTCATGGTGTCTTCTACTTCTTTTTTTTAATGTGAAAACTATTAAATACAGCCTCTGAGTTTGCATTAAAAGTCACAATGGGAACTACTTTATAGGATATTTCATTTTCAAAATTCCTTAACTACAGTTAACTAAAGGCTTTCTCAAAACTGTGACAGCTGTAACAAGTCTCTATTGTAAAGAGCCAAGTGTTTACAAGGTATAATAGGAACAGAAAGGTGTTCCTCTTCCCAAGCACAGCTAGCTATATATCTATTAAGAAAATAATATTGCCCTTAAACATTAAAAGATGGGAATAATACTGATTATACCTAGAAGGTGAACACAGTGTTCATTATATCTGAAACAGCTAAAGATGTTAATAACTCAGTGTGAAATTTAGTCATAGAGAAGAGAAAGACAGGAAAACAACAGGCAAAATCAAACATATGAGGTTTCTAGAAACAATATTCTCAGCAAGGGCACTTGACAAAAGTTGCTAATTGGCTGACATTTTGACAATAGGAAAAGGACCGCAAAATATAGTATAGCTGTAAAGGTGTAATGCATGTATCTACAAAATAGAATTTCTGTCTATTGGGAGAGTATCTAAAAGGAAAAAATAGAATATGACAGCAGCTAAAAATACTAAAATATTTCAACTGTATGTGGAATATTCTCTTCTAAAAATACTAAAATATTTCAACTGTATGTGGAATATTCTCTTCTAAAAAAGAATCAATTACATCAAAATATAAGGATTTGGCACTACTGGCTGATAAGAATATTGTATCTTATAGTTTATGCTAAAAATATCTCATAGTTTAAAAAAGACCTCAAAATAAACTGATTAAAATATGTAACTTCTGAAAATATTAGGATTTTTTTGGTCCTATACAAGTAAAATAAAGTATAGGAGAAACTGCCTGTTGAGGCTACCATTTTCATCTGTAACCAATTTTTTTAAAATGTTTAACTTTTTACAGAGGTCACAACAATTAAATTTTGTTCAAAGATTGGCTTAAGTAAATTTCATAAATTTGAATGTATGCAATAAATCTGTATTAATGGAATACTATCACTATCTGCTTTTATATTGGAATCTCTTGTAAAATTTCACTGGAGAAAAAAAACTGCATGACTGAGAGCCCCAAGTTATCCAAATGTCAAGTTCTTCTAACAAAACAAAAGTCAAACATGCAGCAATACACATATTCAAATTTCACGTGGAAAAAACACCCTCTTAAGAAAGAAGTTCACACTTCAAACTGCTACGTCAAAAGAACTGTATAGTGGTGCCAAATTCAAATCTAGCTTTGTAAAGCACAAGTGAATGTATCTTTAAAGACAGAGATACTAAAATTGTTTAAAATAGCAAACATTTACCAATCAGAGCCAGGAACTGGCCCCAAAAAAGGCAAGGACTGGTAAATAAGGGAGAAAAACATAAACACAAAATGGAGCTAGTTCATAGAAGAGACAAGACACAACTCAGGAACCAATATAGTTTAACTGGAAAAACTGGTATGGAATATACAGAAATAACATCTTTTCTTAATACTAAGCACTAAATATTCTCACTGTAACTCTGTCACGTTGTACCTGCCACTATGGTTAGTGAATAACCATATCATAAGTACCGTAAGAAGTAATTACTTCCTGCTAGTAAAAGTGGGGTTTGGACTCAGCGAAGGCAAGGAAAGTGTTGGCCTTTCTAGAGAAAGCTCATACCTCTAAGTGCTTCTCATCCAAGTGCTTCTCATCTCTTCAGGAAGAAGACTTTTAAATAAAAGGAGGACACTTGGGTGTGGTACTGCACACCTGTAATCTCAACACTCAGGAGGGTAAACCAGGAGGAACACTGGGAGTTCACAGCCAACCTAGGCCAGACAGAAAATTCAAGAACAGCCTTAACTACACAGTGAGAGCCTGTTTAAAAAAAATAAAACGATTTGGGAGGCTGAAGCAGAAAGCTGCAAGTTCAAAGGGATACAAAGTCAATTCAAGGCCAGTCTGAATGACATAGTGAAACCCTTTTTAAAAAAAAAAAAAGACAAACAAAATAAAATCAAATAAAATAGCTAAAGTAAATAAATAGTGGGAGAATGTAAAGCATGTCGTATATTCCTATATTTATTGCCTTCATATTTATCATATGATACTATACTTTTCTATTTAGGTATGTGTCCTACATTACATTGAAAGTCCCTGGAGGGTAAGAACTCTGTATTTAATTTTTGTGGCCCCAGAATTTAACACAGTGCTTGACACACAGTAACTATCTGATGCATGTTTCTGAATGAAGAGTAAACAAAGGTTATGATGGAAGAAAAGTAATAATAATCTAAGTCAAAGAAAATAAGTGTAAAAGATGACACTATAAAGAAAATTCTAGTTGAAGTCTCAAATCAATAGGCTAGGAATATGACTCAGTGATAGAGGATTCACTTACCATGCTAGGCTCACTTCCTAGCACTAAAAACACTAAAAGCACTAAAAACATAAAAAGTCAAATCACATCATAACTTACTTTGTGTTACCTATTTTAAATTTAAAATGCGTTAAGATCTAAAAACAACTTTTGTATAATTTTTGTTCGATTATGTAAGCTTAAGTTGCCTTCATATTTCATTGTTTTTCTAATCACAGAAGTGATAGAGCCTCAAACAAACTCACTCTTTGATCCCTAATTTAACTTTTAAACGATTTCAGTCATACCAGAGCTAATAAAAACTTGAAACTGGCTGATAAAAAAAAAAAAACAATGAAAAAAATTAATTACCTGTGCTTCTTTCACTACAGTGGTTATAAAACTGTGATGTGTTAAAAACTATGCAAGGACCTCAGGAGCCACTGGGGGAAGATTTAAAAAAGTAAAACAGGCAGAGCAATTCAGCTTACTTCTACCAGAAGACTTTTCGATGGGAAAACAATGGGCTTCCAGGAAACATTTACCATGAAAAGAGTCTGCAGTTACTAAATTTTAAATAATTTCTTACACTATTTTGCTTCATCTGTTTCATTTACTCGAAATAAATGAAAGCCTTCACAATAGGAAAAATAAAATATAGGTCTTAGCCAGGTGTGGTGGAGCTGCTTTTAATACTATCTCTGAGGCAAGAGGCTGAGGCCAGAGGGCAGTCTCAAATTCAAGATGATACTGAGTTCAAAGGCAGCCTGAACTACAAAGTGAGATCCTGCTTGAACAAAACAAAACAAAATCAACAAAATTACAGATCACACAAAGGTAGTACAATTAAAGCAAAAGAAGAAACATGTTTCAAAAGCAGGGACTGAGCCTCAGCAGATTTCCTAGATTTATGCCAGTTACCTATATTCATCTAAAAAGAACAAAGCTGAATGAATTAATGGCAATATATGTTGGAAGAGTAAGGGTAAACACGTAGCGACAAATATCTCCTTTGCATAGTTTTGGGATCACATAATGTACCCAAATAGGACACCTTTTAGTCTTCACAATAATTTTAAGCTATGAAACAGGTGGCTCAGTACAGTATTTTGCGTGACTTGGGCAATTTTCAGTCATATTTTTTCTTCATCCCAAGTGCTAAAGTCTTCCTAGAAATACATTAACTGCTGCTACAAAAATGTTTTCTTAGCCAATTTGACTTACGACTATCCTAATGCCCCCAAATAACTTCTTATATCTAGTCCATCTTTTTCTCATTCTCTAGTCTCCAAAAGATCAGTGCTATGAGACCAATTAATACTTTGCCCCAACAAATGAGTGTTGTTGTCACTGTGGTGAGAGTGTGAAGTTTTCCCTTTCATCCTCTTAAGACAAAACATCTCACAGCATCTTCACAAACGTGAAATGTGGGTACCTCCTGAAGCTGCATTATCACGCCTTGGAGTAAATTCTCCCTATTCAACAAGGGTAAGTCGAAGTCTCTAGTTTTGGGGCGCTCTAAACAGCAAGGTCTCCCCATTGCTGCATCATCTTCAAAGCGTGGAGGGAAATTAACCAGCTCTGGAGGAAGCAGAAGTTTGTATCATTAACTCCGCAGATCGACTCCAGCGAAACACAGGCTCGTCCTAGTCCTGTGCTTGGCGAAAACAACTGCCCTTTTAGGGTCCTCAACCTCAGACCAGCAGGAGGTACGCCCCAGGCTTCCAGCGACGCGTCGAGGCTGCCAAGCAGCAAACCCCCGACATTTAGGCGGCGGCACCGCCCCTTCCCTCTTTGCTTACTTCCCAGTCTCCAGAGTCGCCGCCGCCCACTTTCGTGCTAGACCAACAGAAACCCAGGGCCGGAAAAGTCACTTACCCACATCTTGCTCGAAGGAGTTGGCGGTGAACAGAGGCATCTCGCCGGCACCCGAGCCCCACTTGCTACGGCCTGGCCAAGGCTTGGTAGCTGCTCTCCGCTGACTGACCGCCGCGTCTTCCTAGACAGCTTGGTTCAGGCCGCTGTCTCGGCACTTCCGCCACCGCACCTGCCCAACTCCTGCCTGACATGCTGGCTCCCAATCCTCGCTCTGCCCTGACTCTCCGCCCCCAAATTCCTCCCGAGACGAGATCTCGTCGGTCGTAAGCATTTTCACAGCGCTTTTGTCGGTGTCATCCTTCAAGAAGAAATAACATGTCCAACCCAAATCTTCATAGAAAGCAGGCGTCCTCTGAGGCCACCTTTTTAATCTTCAGGACCCCTCCAGATGACTTCAGAGTTGGGGACCTTCGAGGCCGGAAGTTCTCCCTTCTAGAACTGCAAGACGCCGGAAGCCCAGAAGCTGCAGTAATAGAGATGGGAGGCAGAGGGCGCGGTCTCCTAGGATGTTTCGTGAGGGTCAGTCGGCTGTGGTAGTTAAGTTTTTGCGCGCCAATTTTTCTTGTTTCTGGGCTGCAAGTCCGCGGCCAGGTGCCCTTGGGCCAACTGTTGCGTTCGCGTCACAGTCTCATTGCCCTGGAAAATTGCTGCCGGCCCAAAGGTGGCTTTGAGAATTTTTGAATGACCTGGCTCTGTGGGCATTTAGGGCAAAATGTCACTCTTCTAGACGCCAAAGACAAATAACCACCGGGGCTCTGTGGAACAGGAAGCAGGAACAATTACAAAATTGTTTCCTATTGTGTCTTCCATAAAAACACTGCTCGGCCTTGGGACTACAAAGACTGAAGAGGCCCACTCCGCCCTTCGATTTGCTGAGGTTTTATAGAGGCGGTGGGTAACATTTACAGTAATTCGGATATTAACAAATCATGAATTTAGATTCCTGTGGTAGCCAGCCAGATGCTTAAATGAATGTGAAAATGCAAGTACCCTTCCCACCCACACGTGCCCTGTCCCTCTTAACCGTGCTTCTTTTGTTTTTTTCATAGCACTTACCATTTTCTAAGGTTATTAGGTTGTTCATTAAAACATAAATTCCATAGTGAATTTTGTTTAACACTGTATCCCTAGGGCCTAAAATTGTGTCAGGCTGTAATAGATGCTGACAATTCATATCCAAGATATGAAACGGTACATACCCACTATGGAATATTATTTGCCTGTAAAGAAAGCCAAAATTATGTCGTTTGCAAGAAAATAAATGGAACAGGAGAACATCATGTTAAGGGGAATAAGCCAGATTCAAAAAGACAAATATTACATGTTTTCCCTAATATGTGGAATTAAAAAAAGTATCGAGAAGACTGTTATTAGACAAGAGGAAGGAAATTAGATGGAGGGGTGTAAGGGAAACCAATGGAAGGGTAGATACTATCAAAATACACACGTATGAAAATACCACACTGAAACCTAGTATTTTGTAATATTAATGGACACTAGTAAATAAAAATTTTTAAAGTAGATAAACTGTTTGATCTATTCTTAGTAGGCAAAAAAGATGCTTTATAAATACATTTTTTTTGATAACGAGAACCAAATTCAGGATCGCGCACTTGCAAGGCAGGTGCAATGCCACTAAGCTAAATCCCCAGCCCTATAAATACTTTTTTAATGAACCCCTGATTTTCAACCTGAACAACGCATATGTAACATGCTAGCTATTAATAAACAATCATTTGTGGAAGTGTGGGGGCTACTGAATCTTATAATTTTTAAATGATGTTAAATTTTGAGAGTTACCTCAACATTTTAAACAAGTCAAACAAAACTATTTTTTTCACTCCTAGTATAAACAGTTGCTGTTACAAATGAGAGTACCCTTTATACATGGAATAATTCCAAAAGGTGAGCACATTTTGTACTATACAGTTAGGTGCACAAATAAGAAGGAAATATTTGCAGGTGAAGGGCTGGTTTCCAAAAAGCACAACCTAAGATATCCAAGATGTATTTGGAGATGTTGTAGATAGATTTGGCTAGCTTTAAGGCTCAGTGTTGGAATGAAAAATGAGATTAGCTAGAGATAAGAGGAGACAGATTAAAGAAAAATGAGATTAGCTAGAGATAAGAGGAGATAGATTAAAAGGAGATAGCCTTAAAAGCAAGCAAAGAAATTTTAGTTTTAGCATATAAGACATTAAGGATATTTCAGCAGAATAGTATAAGGAGTTCTTGGAATATAATCACTGTGGATTATACATGTAAGTAAACAGACTCAGACAGTGTAGGAGACTATTGCAGCAGTTAACCATAAGAGAGGAGCTGTGTTAAGGGCAAAAGGTTGAAGATTAGCCTTTGGAAAACATTTACATTTTACAAAGTTTCTTAGGTCTTCTACTTTAATTTTGAATATGCATAAATATAAAGAGAGATTTACCTTTTTGAGTATGTACTCATTCTTTTCAGGAGTTCTTCCAATTAACAAAGTTTTTAAAAAGTTACTAGGAGCCAGACCCTGTGTTCAGAACTAAAGGCCACATCAATTGTTTACTGTTGCTTCACCTGATGAACTGATTGGGCAGTTAAAAGATAACTCAGCATGCAATGCAGAGTCTCTGGTGTACAGAGAAATTCAGTATTTCCATTTTTCCCTAAGACATCCGGTTTTGAGCCTCTGCCGCCTTGATGACAGAAAATAATTTGATCAGCTTCAGCTGAATTCAATCTCTTGTTTTTCTTGCTCGTTTGGGTTTACATTCAACAAATCTATGATATACTTGCCTAAGACTACTTTCCCTGCACATGTAATGCACCAGTGGACGTAGCTGGATAGACCTGGGTATGTTCTAATTCTGCCAGTACATATTTGATGAATATCTCCTTTTACTACAAAACAGGTATAGTGCTTCCCCAGGTCGCCCACAGTGAAAAATACTCTAGTTGTCAATGTAGAAACGCTAAAGAAGATTGGACAAATCTTTTTCTTTCCTCCAAAAAGTGGTGGACAGATCTTGAAAAGGGAAGCACTTTGAAAGATACCCTCTTCAGTGAGATTTCTGCAAGTTTTTCAGCAAAAGGGAGGCCACTGTCCTCTAGTAAGGATGAATATCTCTTTTGGTCTGGAGTATAAGGATAAACCTATCAGCTCAGAGCTCTCAGCAGTACACATACAGACAGTCCCATATTGGGTCTCAGGGTCTCAGTACTTCCTCATCAGAACTCTGACTGTAATGGAGGAGACATGCTGGGGGTGATGAACTCAGCCTTCTTTTGTTATCACTTTGAATAATTAAAACCTTTTAGATTCTGGCACTCTCACAATCAGATCCTGAGTTTGATTTTTTAATTACTATAATTGTAATTTTTACTATACTGTACTATATTGTAATTACTAATTTTAATTACTATATTGTAATTTTGTATTACAATAAATGAAGTTGTCCACTGTGCTTTCCGGATGAGTGGTATATGACTTTTCATAAATTTCTGAAGTTTTTGGTTTGAGTGTTATTTTTTAGTGAATTCTTTACTTTGAAATACTTTTAGACTTACAAAGAAAGTTAAACTGTGGTACAGAGTTTTTATTTACCTCTCAGCGAGTTTCTTGCCTCATGAACATCTTACAATTCCATGGTACATTTCAGATCCAATCCAGTTAGGAGTCTCCAAGACCATTCCCAGATTCAGTGCTTTACAGCAGGCTCACAAGATTTAGCACATAGCTGCATACATATGGCTATAAATTATGACACTGAAAGGTTGCAAAGCCAAATCCTTTTTTTTTCCTTTACCTTGATAGTCTTGAGATGAGCCAGCTAGATATCTGCAGATTGCTTCTGAATCTGGGTTTTCTTGTGCTTAGATAGAGATTATGGTTTTGGAAAGAATATTACAATGCCCTTTTCATCACAACATAGCAAGAAATTTATGTTTCGTATATGGTATCTAATGATGTAACTGGGCATTTGGCAAATGTAGCGTAACATAGTGAGTTCAAGCCTGACCTGGACTATGTGGCAAAGTGCTCTCTCAAAAAGAGCAAATACTCGCAATCCCAGCACTCTGGGAAACAGGCAAAAGGATAACAAACTCAGGCTCAGGCTTGGTGATTTAGTAAGACCCTGTCTCAAAAAGAGGAGGAATATTAAACTCTTCTGGTCTAAGCAGTTTTCCTCCCTTTTAAATTGCTAAGATCATATTTTGTCAGTTATTTTATACTTGTGTCCTTTATAAGATCATAAGTATCTTTCACCATTTTACTTCCTTGGTTAAGTTAATTCCTAAATATTTCAAAAATAAATATTTACTTAATGGATAAACTGCAACATGTTAAATTGGGATGTTTATAACATATTAACATTTAAAATTAAATTCAAGTCATTTTTGATAGTATATTTCTACAGACCCAAATTATGACATTTATCATAGGGAGTTGGTACATGTACACAATACTTTCAAATTACTTTTTTTATGTCATGCCCTTCCTTCACTTCTTCTATCTCTTGATCTCATTCCCATATGTAAAAGGTCTGTCTTGACATTTTCTACTGTTATTTTGTTCTTTATTTATATTTTGGGTTAGACGTAAGGGAAACCCTGTGATATTTAAGCAATTTACTTCACTTAATATTATTGTCTTGTCTTACTTACATTTCTTTCATCGCTGAGACAAAATACCCAACACCCAAAGTTAAAAAAGGAAAGGTTTATTTAGCCCACAGTTTGTAGAGGTTTCAGTTCATAATTGGCTGCCTCCAAGGCAAGGTGACATGGCAGAGGGGCAACCTTTTATGATGGTAAAAGATACCAAAAGCAACGAGCGGAGGGGGAAAAGCAAGCCTCTTTCTGACCCTTTTATCTTATCCAAACTGCTGGGATTAAATCGATGCCAATCCAATCAGTGAGTGATCCATTACTCACTCTTAAACCTAGCACCCTTAATCCCATCATTGCACTACAAATCAATCACAAACTCTGGATTCAGGTGTCCCTGATAAAGCCCTATCTGTAAGTACATGCAGCTTTGGGAGGGACATCCAGACATAAATCATAACAGGTCTCAAGGTGCGTCTGTTCACTGCACGTGCTTCAAGCCTATCCTTCATTATGTAGTACTCCGTTGTCTATAGAGGCCATGTTTTCTTTAATCGTTCATCTGTTGATTTGCATGTAGGCTGCTTCCAAGATTTAGCTATTGTGAATTGTGCTGCTATGAACACAGATATGTATGAATCACTGTAATATGTCTTTCAGTCTTTTGGGAAGATGCCTAGAAGGGGAATAACTGAGTGAAATGGAATTTATAGTTTGAAATTTTGAGGAATCTCCATGATTTCTGTAACGTTTGTACAAGTTTATATTCTGACCAACATTGTAGATATGTCCTTTATCTCCTCTGCAGCCTCACCATCATTTCTTATTATTCAATGATAGTCATTCTTTCTGTAGTAAAATGGAGTTTCAGTGTTGTTTTAAGTTGCATTTCTCTAATGGTCAAAGATGATGAATATTCTTTCTGTATTTATTGGCCATTTGCATTTCTTCATCTGAAAAGTATCTGCTCATTTCAGTGGAGCATTTTTTAATTGGGCCTTTTATTTGAGGGCAGGAGTCTAATTTGTGTGTGTGTGTGTGTGTGTGTGTGTGTGTGTGTGTTCTTTATATATTGTAGATATTAGTCCTTTGAGGAATAACTGGCAAAATTTTTCCCCATTCTGTAGGTCATTTCTTTGCTCTGTTGGTTGTTTCCTTTGCTATACAGAAGCTTCACAATCTGACATGATCCCATTTATTGATTTTGGTATTATTTCTTGAGCAACCAGGATTCTTGTCAGAAAGTTCTTGCCTACACCTATGTCTTCAAGAGGTTTACCTCTTTTCTCTTGCAGCAGATAAAATGTTTCTGTTTTAATATTTAGAGCTTTGATTCATTTTTATTTTAGTTTAGTATACTGTAAGACGTAAGTGTTTAGGTTCAATCTTTGGCATGTGAACAACCAGTTTTCTTAGCACCATATGTGTTTTTAAATTTTATTTAAAGAGAAAAAACAAAACAAAACAGAATAAAGGGTAGCAACAATACAGAATTCCAAGGAAAAAAAGAAAAGAACAACAACAAAAAATCCTAAGAAATTATTACTTGACAAATTACATACTGACTTCTTGGAAATAGTTGTTCAAATTACAAAGTTAAAACATGTAAAGTAGACATTCAAACAGTGAGACTGTTAACAGTTCTGCTCCATGATCTGACAAAAACAGCAATATGGTCATCCATCTTACCCACTCAAATATACATGC
>PVJX010040078.1:0-15376 GCA_004027295.1 Dolichotis patagonum | reverse complement strand
CGATGTGCTACCATGGCAGAAGACAGCACTTTCTGATTGGTTCCAGTGCAGGGTTTGGGCGCAAGCCTGCACACACTTGTCCAGCTGTTTTCCCACACCCTAATCTTCTACCTCAGTATTTTTGAATCCACAGCGGTTTGGATCCACCATCTGCACTCTATCCACAAAACAGAACCCATCATGCTCAAGTCCCTTAGATGAAATGGTGTGTGATTTGCCCATAATTTATATACATCTACCCATACACTTCTATTATTATTACTTAGCTTATTTTATTATTATTATTATTATTATTATTATTATTGTTCTTTGTGGCGAGCACAGGCTGGCCACAAACCCTGCAGCTCAGCTGATTCTTATGCTTCAGCCTCTCAAATAGTTGGAATTACAGACATGTGCTATCACACCTGGTTTCCACATGTCACCTGGTTCTTGGGCTCAGTAAACTCTTTCTAGGTTCTTGGGGTCCTGAACAAAGAATTGGACAAGAGTGATGAAAAACATAGCAAGGTCTTACATTTATGAGAAGAAAAGACATGCTCTGCAAGCCCAGTGTGGTGGCACACACCTGTAATCCCAGAACTCTGGAGGCTGAGGCAGGAGGATCCCTGCAAGTTTGAGGCCAGCCTAGGCTACAAAGTAAGCTCAAGGCCAGCCTGAATTGGATAGTGAAACCCTATCTGAAGAAGAAGAAGAGGAGGAGGAAGAAGAGGAGGAAGGGGAGGAGGAAAAAGGAGAAGATGTTTGTTCTGCAGAGTGAGATCAGAACACTGAGAAAGCTAAGCGGCCGGAGGTTAATGGCAGAGGTCTTTCACATCTCCCATTCCTCACGCTGATGTCAGAGTTAGGCTGTCCTATCAAAAACCTGCATGATTTTGCACCAGAAGAATTGAAGATGACACTTTCTGATTGGTCCCAGGCACAGTGTTTGGGAACTGTTTGCTGCCATGTCCTAGATTTCCATGATTGACCAGTCATACCCACTTACCCAGTTAGTTGGCCATGATGTAATTTCCTGCCTCACACATAGGTACTTTAAATCATCTCTAGATTACCTATAGTACCTAACAGAATGTAAATGCTGTGTAAGTAGTTGTTCAATGTACAAGAAAAAGTCCAGTGAGGCATGGTGGAAGACACCTGGAATCCCAGCACATGGGAGGCTAAGGAGGAGGATTGCTATGAGCTGAAAGCCAGCCTGAACTACATAATGAGACTGTGTTTCAAAAAGACAAAACCCCCTACCAAAAAAATGTAAGTTTATAGCTGGCCATAATGCTGCATGCTTGTAATCATAGTGCGCTGTCAGCTGAGACATAAGGATCACAAATTTGAGTCCAGTCAGGGAAATTTCGGAAAATCCTGCCCAAATGAAAGAAAGAAAAAAGGTTGTGGGTGTAGCTCACTGCAAAGGACCTGAGTTTAACCCTCAGTACTAGGTTTAAAAAAAGACTAAAACAGGTGTGTTGGTGCACCCCTGTAATCCCAGCACTCTGGAGGCTGAGGCAGGATGAACTCCGTGAGTTTGAGGCCAGCCTCGACTACATAGTGAGTTCAAGGCCAGCCTAAACTACACAGTGAAACCCTGTCTCAAAAAAGAAAGAAAGAAAGAAAGAAAGAAAGAAAGAAAAAGAAAAAAAGACTTTAAATTCATCGCCACCACCATTTCCACTACCACAAATGACTTTACAAACTGAGGCTCGTGTGCAGTTTTGTTCACGTTTTCCTTTTTGGTTGACTAAATAGTGGCCTTCTCTTCGATGGGCAGGTTGATTTTTAGCATCTAGATTCTCTTAAACAGAGGCTCTTAATTCACAAAATACTAATATTGATAAAGATTTTACAGGGCTGGGGTTTAGCTCAGGGGCATAAGCGCCTCTCTGGCAAGTGCAAAGTTGTGAGTTCGATCCCTGATACAAAAAAAAGTCACCTAGTGCAATTTTGGGCTCTCCAGACATCTAAAAGTCAGAATGCAAAAAGTTGTACCTACTTTTTTCCGCCTCCGTCTGAAGAAAGTCTTGGAGAAGTAGACCAGAAATGGGATTTTGAAGCACTGTGGAGGCCTCGGTACAGTTTCAAAGAGGTACCGCGAGGTGGCGATGTAGGAAGAGAGCAAAAGCGGTGCTCACTGAGCCGCTCTTGACAGACGCCCCGGAAGAGGAAGAGAACACGTGGGACGCTCTACGGTGGCCGAGGGAGGCCACGGCTGCTTGAAAGGCCAGGAACAGCCGCGAGGTGCAGAGAGCTAGCTTTCTGCGGTCGAGTCTACAGGAGGGCGACCGGGCAGCCAGCACCATGGTGAAGGAGCAGTTCCGAGAGACAGATGTGGCCAAGAAAATGTAAGATGGAGCGAAGAGGAGCCGAATGGCCGAGGGGGCTGAGGCTGGGCGATGCGGGCGCAAGTATCCTGGAGTCGCACCAAGACCCCTTTTCGTGGTGGTGGTTTTGTTTTGCATTACTGGAGGCTGAACCCAGGGCCTTCCCGCTGAGCTGCATCCCCAGCCTTTTTTGCTTTTCTGTTATGAGGCAGGGTCTTGCTAAGTTGCCCGGGGTGGGCTGGACCTTGCAGCCCTCCTGCCTCAGCCTCTCAAGTGGTGGGGGATTGCAGGCGTGCGCCTCCACGCTCGGCTGAGGACCCCTTTCTCTAGGCGAGTCTTTCCGCAATAGAGGAGCTATGTGGGGCGGCCCCTGAGGCTAATTCGGGTTTTTCCAAGAGCACTCGGCAGGAAGCGGGACTTGCTGATCCGAAGGAACTTGCCAGCCCCAAATTGGCAGATGGGTGACAGTCTCGGAAGAGAGCGGATGGTTGCTCCTGGACGGAGTAGGTGTATTACCTTTCTCCTAACGCGCGTATTTATGAGGCAGGGCCACTGCTCCTGAGTGGAAAGTGAACGCATCATTATCGCAGTGGATAGTGAGGGAGGGTACCGTGCGCTGTGCTCAGGTTGGACACCAAGTGTGCGGCGGGAATCTGACCTTTGCTGCCTCCTGCAGTCGGAGAAGGGAAACAAGTCAGCCTTGCGTGCCGTACACGCAGTACAAGGGCAATCAGAGGGAGTTCTCAGGGCACTTAATAGATCCTGGCAGAACAAAGCAGGAGGCTCGAAACCAAAGGGATCATCTTGCAAACAGTAAAGAACCTTTGATGAGGTTTTGTTTTTGTTGTTGTTGTTTTGGTTTGGTTTGGTTTTTGTTTTTCTGAGACAGGGTCTTGCTATGCGGTTCAGGCTGGTCTTGGGCTCACTTTGTAGGCCAGGCTGGTCTTGAGTTTGCAACAATCCTCCTGCCTCAGCCTCCCAAGTGCTGGGATTACAGGAGTGCACCACCACGCCCAGTTCTTCGAAAGGGTTTATTTTTTTTTTAAAGCGGTACCGGGGATCGAACTCAGGACCGCGCGCTTGCAAGGCAGGCATTTATGCTGCTGAGAGCTAAATCCCCAGCCCTTCGAAAGGTTTTTAAGCAGGGAAGAAGATAGGGTATGGTAGTGCATACCCATGAGCCCAGCATTTGGGAGGCTGAGGCAGGAGGATCACCATGAGTTTTAGGCCAGCCTGAGCTGTTTAGTGAATTCAAGACTGGCACAAACTATATGTTAAGACTGTCTCCAAAAATTTAAAATAATACATAGAGTATCTTGATAAGATTTCTGGAAGATCTCTTTTGATTCATCAGGGAAAGAATTAAGATAGACCGTGGCGCCCATGGCACAGATCCAGGCCTGAGATGGTGGCCTGCAGGAAGGTGGGACAGTCGACATGTGGGTTTCAGAAAGGCTCGGTGTAAAATAGAATGGATGGATAGAGAGGAAGTAAGGGAGAGATGAGACTGACATACAGAATTCCTTTCTGGCGCAGTTGTGTGGCTGGCTGCTTTTGACTGGAGTAGGTTTATGACCTTGGTGACCTTCCAGGGGGTCTCTGCAGCCACCCTGCCTCTCACCCACCCCAGTAGGGTACAGTCTCACAAAGCACCAGATGATTGGATTAAAATGCAAATTAGAGCCGGGTGTGGTGGCACATGCCTGAAATGACAGCACTTTGGGAGGCTGATGCAGGAGGACTACTGTGAGTTTCAGGCCAACCTGAACTACGTAGTGAGACACTGTCTCCAAACAACAAAACAAATGCAAAGTAGAGCCAGTGAGGCGGCAAACACCTGTAATCCAAGCTGCTTGGGAGGCTGAGGCAGAAGGATTCCAATTTTGAGTACAGCGAAGGTAACTTTGGGAAACTCGGTCTCATATTAAAAAGGGTGAGAATGTAGTTCAGTGGCAAGTATGAGGCTCTGGGTTTAATCCCAGTAATATTTTAAGAAACAGATTTAAGCTATGACACCTTGAGCATAAAAAGCCTCTTGTAACAGCATTTCATTTCACTTACATTTAGCTTCCCTACAGAGTTCCCAGGCTGTGCATGACCCAGCCCCCACATGCCTTGTAGATTGCATCTTGTACCCTGGGCTTTCTATGCTCCAGTGCACTGGCTGGTTCCCAGACAGTCACAGTGCCCTAGTCATCCTCTCTGCCTGAAACATCCGTCCTCCCACTTGCCTTATGGATGGCTCCCTCGCCGTTAGACTTTAGTGGAAATGCCGGTTTTCCAGAGAGGCTTTCCAGCTGCAGCATCTCAAACTCTTGCCACATCACATTATTTCACCATGTTCTGCATCTGTTCACTTCTGCGCACCATCGTCCTTCCACAGAGGGGGCCTTCGAGGGTGCTCATGTTCCTTAATGAAGTGCAGGAGTACTGGGGTAGAGTCCATATGCATCCTCTCTACGTAGCCCAGGTTGGCCTCCAACTGGCAGGGATCCTCCTGCCTCAGCTTCCTGAATGCTGAGATTACAGGCATGTACCACTCTACATGTCCTCTAATAAGTGTTTAAATCACCCCTAATTACTGAGAATACGTAATGCAATGTAAGTTGTGTGTAAATTGTTGCTCTGCTACCTACAAAGAGAATAACAGCAAGGGGAAAAGCTTGTGCTTCATACTTCTTCACAGGGATGCAGTTTCTCTTCAGATATGTCCCATGCATGCTAGTTGGTGGGTGAGGAAGCCAGGGCTGCAGAACTGGCCTTGCCTGGGTTCGTCTTTCTGTCCTGCGCCGAGAGCTCCATGCGGGCACGGACCTTCCCTGTGTGTCTACTCTGTACCCACGGCACCTAGGACGGGGCATGCACACAGTAAAGACCCAGTGGAAGTATGTATATACGATATACTGGAAGAATAAGTGGAGGGACAGATACGGGGGAGAAAGTACTGGGGCCTCGTTTGGATGTGCCAAGTTAGGCGTTCCTCTGAGGTGTCCAGGTAGAACTGTCCAGAGGGGATGTGTGCAGGATCCGGGGGACAGAAGTAGCTGACTTACCAGTGGGGATTTGACAGGCATCTATACACCCGAGTAACACAGTCGCTTAGGAGGAGCGTGTAGAATGAGAAGTCATAACACTAGGTAGACTAAAGGAGCAGTAACCAGAGAGGGAGGAGATTTCAGTGCAGGGTCATCAGAGCCAAGGGAAGGCCTTCCAGATTGGGTAGAGGGAAGCTAGGCCTGGTGGTGTGTGCTTGTAATGCTAGCTACTCAGGAGGCTGAGGCAGGGAGATCTCCACAAGTTCAAGGCCAACCTGAATTACATAAGTAAGATAAAAAGGGCGGTGGGGGTGGATTTCTAAAGCCACCCGGCTATAAGACGAGGACGCTCATGTGACATTCGGCCGTGAGCAGGTCACCTGGAGGGCCTTGGAGAGCAGCGTGCATGTGATGGGGAAAGTAGAAGCCTTGCCAGCAGGGCAAGAGGCTGAATGCGCTTCATTCCAGAGGGTCGGGGACCGGGGAGGGAGAGGGAGTCTGGTCTGGAGAACCACCGGCCCTTGCGCCATCAGCATTTTTGGTAGCGAGCTCTGATGCACCGCCCTGTTCTCTCGCCACAGAAGCCACATCTGTTTCGGAATGAAGTCCCCGGAAGAGATGCGCCAGCAGGCGCACATCCAGGTGGTGAGCAAGAACCTATACAGCCAGGACAACAGCCACGCCCCGCTGCTGCACGGGGTGCTGGACCACAGGATGGTGAGCCCCGCCCCCACCCCAGGGAGGGGGGGGCGACACTTCCGGGGGGGGGGCGGCCACCCCGTGGTCCCGCCGAGTCCCTGGCCAGGCGGAGGGCCAGCCGGCCTGCGCAGTGTTCTCCACTGATCGTTCGCCACCTCTGCTGTCACCCAAAGGGTACCAGTGAGAAGGACCGACCGTGTGAGACCTGCGGGAAGAACCTGGCCGACTGCCTGGGCCACTACGGGTACATTGACCTGGAGCTGCCCTGTTTCCACGTGGGCTACTTCCGGGCTGTCATCGGCGTCTTACAGGTAAGCGCGCAGGCCTCGATATGTAAGAGGTGGGTTCTGAGCTGGGGGTGGTGGCACACTCCTGTGATCCCCGGCACTCAGGAGGCTGAGGCAGGAGGAGCGGCCCGAGTTGAAAGGTAGCCTGGGCTACACAGTGAGTGGCAGGCCAGTCTGAACTGCATGGGGGACCCCGTCTCAAGAAACCAAAAAGACAAGGGGTGGTGTGCAGAACAGGGGTGACCTTCTCATCGTCTCTTACCCTTTGGTTCTTGCTTCCTCTTTCAAAGATGATCTGCAAAACCTGCTGCCACATCCTGCTGTCCCGGGAGGAGCGGCAGCAGTTCCTGGATCACCTCAAGCGGCCCGGCCTGACCTACCTGCAGAAGCGGGGCCTGCGGAAGAAGGTCTCGGACAAGTGCCGCAAGAAGAGCGTGTGCCACCACTGCGGGGCCTTCAACGGTGCGCCCGCCTGCCGCTGGGGAGCTTGGGGTCCGCCCTTCTCTGTACCTGGGGCCGCGTCCCTCTCCTTCCGCGAGTCACCGTCTGGCACCCGACTCTGACCCCGCAGGCCCCGAGCCTGCCCTCTCCCTCACCCGCTCGTCTCCCCTTCAGGGACGGTGAAGAAGTGCGGCCTCCTGAAGATCATCCATGAGAAGTACAAGACCAACAAGAAGGTGGTGGACCCCATGGTGTCCAGCTTCCTGCAGTCCTTCGAGACGGCCATCGAGCATAACAAGGAGGTGGAGCCGCTGCTGGGGAGGGCACAGGTGAGCCGGCCTCGCCCCGAGCCGGGCACTGGCTCCCTGCCTCCTGCCCCCGCCCGTCACACACACCCAGTCCCAGCCTTGTGTCTCAGCCTGCTCAGCCCCAGGACCCGAGAAAGAAGCCAGGCTGTGTTCAGCCCCATCCCCAGCCACCTCATTGGCGCAGACCTGGAATCCTCCTGCCTCGGCCTCTCCAATAGTTAGGGTTATAGCTTCAGACTCTACTCCTTAGTTCTTTTTTAATAGCAGATTTTTTGTGGTAAAATGTTAGTGTTATGTTTTTGGGCTTTTAGGGTTGGGTTGGTTGGTTGGTTTGGTGGTTTTGTTTTGTTTTGTTTTGGGACAGTCTCACTACGTGGTTCAGACTGGCCTTGGACACACGGTGTAACCCAGACTGGGTTCAAACTCACAAAGACCCTCCTGCCTCAGCCTCCCAAGTGCTGTTTAAGGGTGGTTTTGAGTTAGTGTTTCACTGTGTAGTGCAGGCTGGCCTTGACCTCACCATGAAGGTCAGCCTAGGCTGACCTCAGTCTTGCAGTGATCCTCCTGCCTCAGTCTCCCCAATACTGGGATTACAGGTGAAGGCTACCACACCCAGCCCAATTGTTTACTACTAGGAAGAACTTTTGTGAACATCCTTATAGCAGAATATTCCTGGTCATTTCTGAAATCACGCCCTTCGCACTCATCACGAGAGGCAGAGTTATTGGCCTCCACAGTCAGCACAAAGGGCCAGCGGGCTTTCGGTGCCCTTGAAGCACGGCCTGCTGGGCACCGAGCACCCCGGCTCCAGTGTTGAGGCACGTAGAGAGGCCTGCAGTGGACTCACCCACCCTCCTCTTCCTCTTCCCCTTCCGGTAGGAAAACTTGAACCCCTTGATAGTTCTGAACTTGTTCAAGAGGATCCCGGCTGAAGATGTGCCCCTGCTGCTCATGAACCCCGAGGCCGGGAAGCCCTCCGACCTGATTCTCACCAGGCTGTTGGTGCCGCCCTTGTGCATCCGCCCGTCGGTGGTGAGCGACCTGAAGTCCGGCACCAACGAGGACGACCTGACGATGAAGCTGACCGAGATCATCTTCCTGAACGACGTGATTAAGAAGGTCAGTGCTCCCCACCCCGGAGCCCCGGAGCCTGGCCGCGCGGCCCCTGCCGGGGTCACACTGACGCGCTCCCTCCCCGCCTCAGCACCGCATCTCCGGCGCCAAGACCCAGATGATCATGGAGGACTGGGACTTCCTGCAGCTGCAGTGCGCCCTCTACATCAACAGCGAGCTCTCGGGCATCCCGCTCAACATGGCGCCCAAGAAGTGGACCCGGGGCTTCGTCCAGCGCCTGAAGGGGAAGCAGGGTAGGCTCCTGGGCAGCCGCTGCCTGCTCACAGCGATCCCCCTGCCTCAGCCTCCCGAGCGTGGGGATTGGTGCCCAGCTTGGTGCCCGGCTGGGGGGTGAGCCTTGTGCTAAGCTCACCGTTCACATTGGGCCTAAACAGCACACGGTGTGCCAGGGCGGCGTGTGACACACGGTGCTCTGGTTTAGGGCGGTTCAGAGGCAACCTCTCAGGGAAGAGAGTGGATTTCTCCGGCAGAACAGTCATCTCACCCGACCCCAACCTCCGGATCGACGAGGTCGCCGTCCCAGTTCACGTGGCCAAAATCCTTACTTTTCCTGAGAAGGTAGGGACCGCTCAGCTGCCCAAGTCTTTGTTAGAAACCCCGTCTTTTGTACTGTAGTTTAGTAATCCAGATTACGGGGCAGGCAGGTCCCCGGTAAACCCCTGCTGCAGTCTGGTTACATGAGTGTCAGTCTTTCCGGTTGGCTTTATAAGCATGTGTAACAGGCGTGACTTACGGCCACGACGGTGTCTGCCTGTATGTGTATAGACTCACATACATTACACTGCTCCTCTGGAACTCAGTTTTCTGTTTTTTCTGGTACCGGGAATTGAACTCAGCACATTGTGCTTGGCAGGCAGACATTTATACTGCTGAGCTGTGTTCCTGGCCCTGGAACTTGTCTTTCCAATTAGTAACATCTTCGACACCTTTCTATGTTGATTTGGGCTTGAACTTGAAAATCCCCCTGCCTCAGCCTCCCACAACACTGGAATTGCCGGCATTCACC
The DNA here is from genome assembly GCA_004027295.1 of Dolichotis patagonum. Lineage (NCBI taxonomy): Eukaryota > Metazoa > Chordata > Mammalia > Rodentia > Caviidae > Dolichotis > Dolichotis patagonum. The sequence goes on along the minus strand of PVJX010040078.1, from coordinate 6,148 downwards.
ATGCCCAGGCCAGTGTTTCATATGTTAAGGCAACTGAGTGGTCAACACCCCTCCTAGCTCCTGGTTCACCTTCTTGATGTGAGATATTTTTAAAATTAGAATCACTGAGCCAGAGTCTTAAGTACTTCAAGGCCAGTGTCCTGCTTCGGAAAGGCGGAGGCACCTGCCCTCGGCTCACAGGCACAAGTGGAAATGGTCTTCCTGGCCTTTTCTTCCCCTCTCTGATGGAAACCAGGATAGTACAGGGCCTGAGCTGTGCCCTGGAGATTCCCGCCTGGTGCTTTGGTGAACCAGTGCCAACGCTCAGATGAGTTTATCCTCGGGCCTCAAACTGCTTTTCCAAAAATGCTGTTCGACCAGGCAGCTGTCCAAGAAATTACAGGACAAGGCCAAGGAGGGCACGGCTGCTCTTACTACTTCTTTTTTCTCAATACTGAAGATTGAGTCCAGGGACCCTGTGCCACTGAGCTATATCCCCATCCATGTTTAGCAGAGTAGTATGTTTGCAGTCCTCCTGCTTCAGCCTCCCAAGTAGCTGGGATCATAGGCATCCACCGAGGTGCTAGTCTTGCTGTCACAACTTTTTTGTTTCTGGCTGTTTTGTTTTGTTTTGTGACGGGGTCTCCCTATGCAGTTCAGACTGGCTTTGAACTTACCATGTAGCCCAGGCTGGCCGTGAACTCACTGTGATCCTCCTGCTTCAGCCTCCCAAGTGCTGGGATTACAGGCATGCACCACTACGTCTGGCTACTGTCACAGCTTTTTAACCTTAAAAGCCCCTTGTAAGTAATCACACATGAAGTCCCCACTTCTTTCTCAGGGCCACAGAGTGTGCTAGGAGGTCCCTGCACCTCAGCCTAGCCTATTCTTGTTAAAACTGAAAAAACAAAAGCCAGGAAGGGACATGGCTGGGCCTCCCAGTTCAGGGAGACTGAATGTAGACCCCCATGTGCCAGTCTGATGATGCACTGGACACCATAGGCAGCAGGCTGGCAGGGGGTTCCTCTTCTTCTCCTAGAATCTCCACAGGAAGGATCAATACTATCAGAAGCCCCGGGATAGTATACAAATCCCAGCTCTCTGGGAGGCTGAGACAGGAGGATTGCAAGTTTAAGCCCAGCCTGGGCAAATCAGCAACTCATCAAGACCCTGTCTCAGAAAATAAAAAAGGCCTGGAGATGTAGATCAGTCTCACGGCTCTGGGTTCCATGCCCAGCACCAGCAGAGGAAAAAACCACAGAGGCCAGGATCCGTCTCACTTGGCAGCCTGTAAAACCCGTAAGCCTCTCACCATGTTTTCCACTGTGGTCCCACAGGTGAACAAAGCCAACATCAACTTTTTAAGGAAACTGGTTCGAAACGGCCCTGAAGTTCACCCGGGGGCCAACTTCATCCAGCAGAGACACACGCAGATGAAAAGGTGCCGCCTCCCCAGTAGAGTCAGCGCGGGCTCAGTGCCTCCTGCGCTCTCAGCCGCCCGGGCAGCGAACCGTGAGCAGGAGCGCGGCTGCAGAAAGCTCCTTTAGGGTTCCGCGGGGCACCCAGTGCAGCTTCGGAGCCAGCGCCTGCCCAGCGCTCACAGGGCCCAGCTCAGACCTCACAGCCACACGCATAGGACTGACACATGACATGGGCCTCATCTCCTTGCTCTGAGCGTTGATTACATGTGAAGTGCTCCTTGGGCCCCCGAGCAGAAATTAGCTGGGCATGTTCAGTGTGAAATTCTAGACTCCTAAAATTAAAATTGCCATGATGTCCTGTCAGTCTTCCACTTCTCTCACTGTTTAGTTTGAGTAAATTTTTTTTTTTGTACGGGGGATCGAACCCATGACTGCATGCTTGCAAGGCAGGCACTTATGCCGCTGAGCTAAATCTCCAGCCCCAATTTTTGAGAAAGTTTTTTTTTTCTTTTCTTTTTTTTGCACCAGGGATCGAACTCATGACCTAAGCTTGCCAGGCAGGCTCTGTGCCACTGAGCTATATCTCTGGCCTTGTTTTTGTTTTTGAGACAGTTTCCCTGTGTAGTTCAAGCTGGCCTTGAACTCATGGCGGTTCTCCTGCCTCAGCCTCCCAAGTGCTAGGATGACAGTTGTGTGCCATAAGACCAGCAGTAAAACTTTTTAATTTCAAATTTCCCTTAGGTAGTTTTATCTATTTTTTAAGAAAGTTTCTTCTCACTGGGCCTGGTAATATATACCTATAATTCTAGCACCCTGGAGGCTGAGGCAGGAGGATTGCGGTGAGTTCCAGGCCAGCCTGGGCTACATAGTGAACTCAAGGCCAGCCTGAACTACACAGCAAGCCTTAGTCAAAAAAAAATTTTTTTTTCTTCCCTTTGATTTGATCTGTTGTTTTTTTTTTTTGTGGTACTGGAGTTTGAAGTCAGGACCTTGTGCATGCTAGGCAAGCACTCTACCACTGAGCTACATCCCCAACCCTTCTCTTCCCTTCCCTTCCGTTTAATGACATAATTGTACCTAGAGGCACAGAACAGCTCGGGATCCGGAAGTGGGTCATTTTCCACATCCTCAGGCTTCCCCTACTGTCCTTGTGAGCCAGGGGTGCAGTGAGATGAACTGGCAGCCGGGGCCCCTGTGGGGAGCTGGTTAATGATTATTTCCATGGCTCCAAGACCCCTTTGGTTCGTGTTCCCACCTTTACCAATGGGGCGGTTCTTACGCCAGCTGTGGGAGTCAGCTGCCCGGGCGGCTGTGTCCCCCAGCACGTGGGGTAGCGTGTGACTGCGCACAGAGGCATCTGGGATCCGGGAACACAAGCGTTGTGGGGAAGGACCCTGCTTGCCGGATGGGAACTTGGAGGAGACAGCGCCGACCTCAGGTGACCTTTCCCGCTGTACTTCAGGTTTCTGAAATACGGGAACCGGGAGAAGATGGCCCAGGAGCTCAAGTACGGTGACATCGTGGAGAGGCACCTCATCGACGGGGACGTGGTGCTCTTCAACCGGCAGCCCTCGCTGCACAAGTTGAGCATCATGGCGCATCTGGTGGGTGTGAGGGTGCTCTTTGCTTTTGCTGTCACGGTGAAGCCCAGACTGCCTTGAACTCACGGCAGTCCTCCTGCTTCAGCCTCCCGAGTGCTGGGAGCTCAGGTGTATGCCACCACACCCAGCTTATTTATTTGTAATTTTATTTTTTATTAGCACATGTTTGCAGTACATGATGATTACATTCCTGGTGGGGAGTTGGTGCTTGTAGGTGACATTTCTTAATGCTTTTCACACCCTCGTCCCCGCCTATACTTGCAGGTGTTTTCAATAGAAACGTAGTTTGAAATGTTTCAGATCCACACAAAAGACCAGGTGTGCTGATGCATGCCCATAATCTCAGCACTGGGGAGGCTGAAACAGGAGGATTGCCCTGAGTTCAAGGCCACCCTGTGCTACATAGTGAAGTTTAAGGCCAGCCTGGATAACAGCGAGACCCTGTCTCAAAACAAAAAAAGAAAAAACAGATACAAAAGTAGTAAGAATAGACGGATGCATCCCTGTCTCCTGTAAGCAAAGTGCTGGAGACTTTCCGCCCGCTTTGTCTTTTTCTCTGACAGTCCCCCTGCTGAGTCCTCTGAGTCTTACTCAAACACCTGCGAGGAGCGCGTGTGCCACCCAGGGCCCTGGTCACACCTGCACCGCGCACAGCTGCAGTCCTGACACAGATTTGCCGAGCTCTCTCATGAAGCCGGCTAAGTAGGGGTTCAGTGTGTGCCCACTGCCTTCACTGGAGACGGGGCTCAGCCTGCGGCTCTCCAGCAAACCCCACTTCCTTTTCACAATTCATGGTCGCTGTGTAAGAAGCCAGCTCCTTTGACCTGGAGAGTGGCCCTGTCCCCCCTGCTTGTGGCCACGTGTGGCATGAAGGTGCCTCTCAGTTCTTTCCTCCTACGAGCTGGAAGTCAATGTGAAGCAATGTGAGGTCAGATCAGGGGCTGCTTGCTGGGGAGAAGAGCCCGGGGTGCGTGTGCTCCCCTCTATTGAGGGGCCTCCTGTGCGCTCCAGCCACCCTAGTTTCCATTGTGCCAAGGCAGAGATAGAGATGCCCAGGGCTATGAGGTGAACCCCAGTTTCTGCCCTCTCCTCCCTTTCCCATGTGTCCCCTGAAGTCTTGGAAGATGTCTTCTCTGCGCTGGGAAGCATCAGGGCTCTGTGCTTGCCCAGAGCTGCGGTCTGTGTGGGAGGCAACGCAAGTGGCCACCTCCTTTCCTTTATTGTCCTTCTAGAGATGAAGAAGCTTGCTGCTCCCTGACTCCCAGCCAGACCGGCTTGGGTTTCTAATTTGTTTTCATTTTCTCTTTCCCTCATTATAAACTCGGGGATTTATTTGGGCTTTGCACTTTAATCTCCCTTCTCAGATTAAGCTTTTGGTACTCAAAACTGTGACCCCTTGGCCCTTGGGAGCTGTTGACCCCGGCTCCCACATCTGCATCCATCTCATAGTGTGATGTTCGTGGCCGTGGTTTGCCTTAATAAAGGTCACCTTGTGTGAGCCCACAGGTGACCCATGTATCACTACGGAGCCCGTGAGACACTCACGGCCTGCATCGAGCGTCCAGTTGTCCGAGCAGCTGCTTTTTAACGTGGTGATGCCGGGGCTTCCTGCTGTGTGCTAAGCCCTGTCCCACTCGCTTCCCCGCAGGCCCGGGTGAAGCCCCACCGCACCTTCCGGTTTAACGAGTGCGTCTGCACCCCCTACAACGCCGACTTCGACGGCGACGAGATGAACCTTCATCTTCCCCAGACGGAAGAAGCCAAGGCCGAGGCCCTGGTTCTCATGGGGGTAGGTAGGGCCAGGCCGGGGGGTGGCGCTGGGAAAGGAGGGTCAGGGTAGTGGCCGATGCGCTGCTGACGGTGCCCAGGAGCCTGGCTGTGCTGTTCTGGAGTCCGCCGGCTGCCTGGGGTGTCACGCCAGGAGCTATTTGTTTTTCTCCTGAGCCTTTGAACGGTCTCCTTTGGAAGTTGTAATACATAAGGTATAATGGTCGTCGGACATGCTTTTTGGGAGAACAAAGGTATCTTCTGGCCTATAATGTGGATTTGTGGGACAAAATATGTATACATGAGGACCCACTGTGAAACAGTGAGCCGGGTGTGGTGGCACAGCCTGTAGTCTCGGCACTCGGGAGGCCGAGGCAGGAGGACCAAGGTGAGTTTGCGGCAGGCTTGAGCTACATAGTGAGACCATGGCTCAGAAAAATGCCAGCCAGGTGTGGTGGAGCGCACTTGCAATCCCAGCACTGTAGGAGGTGGAGGCAAGACGATCATGAGTTCGGGCCCAGTCTGGGCAACTTAGCAGCTTGGTAAGGCCCTGTGTCAAAAGATTCAAGAGGACTAGGCATGTAGGTCCGTGAGGAGCCTGTAAGCACCACTACCTTTTACTGAATGTTCTGAAGAAAGCCTTCCCGAGGCCTGTTGCATGCGTCACTGTCTCCTTAAAGGTCACGCTGAAGGTGATCTAATGACCCTCCCCACCATTTCCTTTACACTCAAGGAACGCGTGTCTGCTGTAAGCTGCAGGGGTCACTGCAGCAGGGGGTCTCCGGGGCCAGGGGCCAGGCTCTCCTCGCAATGTTGGCTGACTCCCCCTGCTGCAGCACGGTGCCGGGAAGGAGAGCTCTGTCCTCCTGAACCTAATATCCCCAGCCAGGGACTCAGAGGTGTAGAGATTCAGCCTTTCCTTTCTGATGCTCCAGCTTCCTACGCTCTGAACTGACACATCAAACTAAACCCAGGGCCTTTGCATGGAACGACATCCCCAGCCCCTCTTTCTACGGTTTTTAGAGAGAGAAGGTCTGTCTGAGTCACTGAGTTGCCTGGGCTGGGCTTGACTTTTCCATTCTCTTGCCTCAGCCTCCCAGAATGTTGAGATTCAGGTGTGCACCACTGTGCCCCCTGAACTGATCTATCTTAGGGTTGTATCCCTACCTCCAGAACACTTGTTACAGTTTCTCTGTTTCTGTTTCAGTGTTTGTGGTGCTGGAGATTGAACCCACTGAGCTACATCTCCACCCTGCTTGTTATCATTTCCAGTCTTTTTGTTTAGGCCTTTACTATTCTGTACGTAGTTTTGGGTTTAACTGGTATATATGTATAGGGCTTTCTTTCTTCCTTTGTTTTGTTTGTTTCTTTCTTTGGTTT
>PVJX010040077.1:0-15410 GCA_004027295.1 Dolichotis patagonum | reverse complement strand
CGATGCCCGGTCCCCGGGGCCCCACACCGCGACCGTCCCATCCTCACTCACCTGGCCTGTGCGTGGTGAGCGGGGTCCTCCCGTCGCCCCGCGTCCAGCAGCCCCGGCCTCCTCAGAGCCCCTCGGCCCGGCAGCGCCCCTGGAGCCCGCTGTTTCTGAGCGTCCTGAGCAGCAGCTTCGTGTTGCCCTTCACCGACATCTGCTGAAACGGCTGAAGTTAAAAAGTCATCAGAGCTGTGTGACCTGTCATGCTCTGGTGGACAGGACACGACGATAGGTTTTGGAATTATTTCCTTTATTTTATATTCCTGGGAAAATAATCTCATCTCCTTACTTCTGGAATACCGACGTCGCCTCCAAATTAAATGCCCCAATTCCCTCAAAAAATTTCCCGTCTTCAGAGGACCCCAGTAACTAGGGGTTCTAGAGCTAGAAAGGACAATGAAAGCACAGTAGTCGGTAATTACCAACACGTGGGTTGGGAATTCCTTTGAGAACTGGACGGTGACTTGCGGATTTATCTCCAGAAAAATACTGTGAAAGCTAATCTTTTTAGCATCAGTGGATGTGGGAACCCCATGATGCGCACGCATGCACCTCACCTTAAGAACTTCTGCTCGAAGGGTTACTGGGGGCGAGCAGGGAGCCAGGAGGCAGAGGAAATAGTAGAAGGGTAGGGCATGTGAGCAAAATACAGCACGTATGCGTGTCTGGACATATCACAGTGAGTCGCATTAATTTTGTACAATTGATACGCGTTAATAATGAGAATGAGAATGAAATTTTAGAGGGAAAAGATTGGAGCACCGAAAAGAAGGAATGTTTGATCAATAGTGTAATAAAAAAGTGACCACATGGTGCCGCTGTAACATCATTAAGCCCCTCACAGGAAACAGGAAACTGGACGACAGGTCAGCGAAACCGGGGACCATGTTAATACGGGTTTGCAAGGCCACGCCCACCGTAAAGTATTAGCCAAGAGCAGACTCTCGACTTTCGTGGGCCATTCATGTTAAACAGAAACTGGGAAAGCGATCATCGACCAAGACTACTGATCACCATCCTTCCCTGCTGCAGTGTTGGGCAGAGGTATCACCAGCATGGGGAAACCGACTCACAGAGATTAGTGAGGACAGGCAATGTTCTTCCTTAAAACTTACAAGACTTTTTGCCTCAAACGTCCTGCTCTGTTTTTCTTTGTTCTTGAACTAAATCCACTTATTGGATATTAATCATTTTCTTAAAAATTTTGAAAGGTAGTTCTAAAGTCTCAGTTACTTTCAGTCAAAACTGAGACAATAATCTTTCTTTTTTCCTAAAGAAAAAATACCTATGACTCAAGAAATGTTTCAAAGGAAACTTTTCCAAAAATATACCACCAACTAGAAGCTTTGTTGCATGATTTTTACCAAACTAGAGCTCTCTCCTTTTTTCACCTATGCAAATTTCCAATGTTTCCCCACTTTCACAGTCATTTTCTAGTGCACAGTATGGGATCAATGGTCAGTTCAGCTTTTCTCCTCTCCCAAAACTTTTGATTAAAATCTGCAGTGTAAAGAACACATATTTATACTGAAAGACATTTCATGTGAAGCGTTCTTAAACAGGACAGAAACAGGATCTATAGATTTACTGAAAGGAAGGGTTTTTTGGTTGCTTATAAAGATTTGATGAATGAATACTTTAGTAGGTCGTATTACATGTTACCTGAACACAGTGTTCAGTTACAGGGTGTGACTTCTGATGAGGCTTGCTGTGGAGACCAGAGAGGAAACACACTTGGCAGATGTCAAAGTTGAGACACTTCAGACAGCGATATCTGCCAATTAAAACGGGAAGGCAGTTTACATCATGACCAGTAAGAAAGAAAAGAAATAACACCTAGGTGGGGGATGAGTCCCCCAAAACTTACAGATGTATGAGCTGTCCAGTGAATATAAGGTGTCTTTTAAAGTTGATAAGGATATTAAATAACCTTGATGTGTTTGTTTAATCAAAGAAATATCCTTTTGATAGTATTATGGCTTATATTTAGATGTACCCCCAAAGCCTCTTGTGCTCATAAGTGAGATTTTTGGGAGGTGGCAGGATCATGTGTGTGATACTGAATTAAGGATGTGTGAAAACTAGATTAGTCTATTGATTGGTTTAGCACAGTTTTGAGTATAGATGATGGGAAGGCCCAATCTGGGTGTGGATGGTACCAACCAATAGGCTTGTAGCCTGGCTAGAAAAGAAAGGGAAAGGAAGGCTTACTACTGGCTGCCTCCTGCCTGCCCTGCCATGGACTGTTCCTCCTCTGCCAGGCCCCTCAACATGCCACCTTGTCTTGGAGCCAGGTGACTATGAACTGAAACTTCCACAAACTGTGAGCTGAAATAAACATTTTCTCCTTTAACATGTGGGTGTTGATATTTTGTCCCACCAACAAGTCAGCAACTAAGACAGTATCTTTATAAGGCATTATATTAATACAGTTTTATCCAACAGGACATGGTACATAGGTATGGTTCCCCTTCCTTGATCTCCCACAACCCTGATACCATGTGCCTGCTATATGCAGGGTCCTGTGTGCCAAATCATTAGGAAAGACCCTTAGGAGGGGAAATCTCTGATTTTTCTATCTTTTGTACTTTCTTTCAAAGAACAAAGCTTTGTTGTCTTCCTGATACTTTCAGATCTGTGAATCTTGCTCTGAAATGCTATAATTAATCTCCCTGAAGTCAAAGCTATTGCTTCAGGTTTCTGAGAGCCAAGAACAAGTTTATGGTTAGCATCATTATTGTTATGGCTTAAACACTGGTGGTCAACTTAACATCGGCTGAATTAAATCAGCATGGTGCTAAGTGTAGATGTTCCACCTGAGGAAGGTTGGTGGCATAAATAGAGATGTGGAGAAGAAGAGCTAGGCATTGTGGGTTCTTCTAAGTGTTGCTCTTTTGAGCCACTGGTTCTGGAGGACCTTGTCATGCTGGCTTCCCCGATACGAATCGGCCATTATCATCAGAGGAGCTTGGGTCCTTTGTCAGTAAGAGTGGCTGTGGTTCACTTTGGGGGAGCTCTGGTCCTTACATCAAGCATCATCTTCTGGCTCTAGAGGGGAAGATGTGTGCTGTTTAATTTCCAGAAGCAACTCGTCATGCTGGCTTTCTGGTATGTACCCGACTGTTCTTATTGTTGGAGGAGCTAGGGGCCTCCGTGTCACTGAGGAGGCTGTGGTACTTTTCAGTACAGTCCTGGCTCTTATTTTGAGCCTGACTTTTTGTCTCCAGTGTAGAACTCTCAATTTATCAACACAGCTCATTCACCCTATTGGTATAGACTTTCTAGCTTCCACCGCTGACCTTCGGGCCTTCCCAGCGCAGATCTGTACAGCAGACTGGTGTGAATCCTTGTCATGGGCTCTAGACCTCCAGCTGGACTTGTGGGAGGCATTGTCATGGGCTCTGAGTCTTCATCGGGACTCATGTGGGACATTGCTGTGGGCTCCAGGCCCTTGGCTGAATATTATGGGTCTTTAGTGTTGTGGATAGATTTCCTGCACTTTCTTGTGTTAAACTCTGGGTGACTATCATAAAATAATATAAATTCTGCATCCTGATTGTAATTGTTCTCCTTACAACCCCTGACTACAACAATTATAAATTCACATGATTTTTAATAGACTTAGAAGGTTAGAGCTAAAAGAAACCCCATGCATCATTTAATCAGTCCCTCCTCATTTCACTTTGCCCTGAATGTCTAGGAAACATTTTGAGGAGGGAGCTTAATCTCATTCTTCTCAGAGAAGGAAACATAAGTATGGCACTCAACCTCTGCCTTGCTTTGCCATTTTCTTGAGTGACCTGAGCTAAGACACTCAATTTGTGCCAAAAAGTAATAAAATAGGAATACCTGATTTATATTATGCATAATGATTTTGAAACAGTATTTCAATGTAAAAGTTACATTTTATGTAATTGCAAAATTGATTTTGTCCCTGGCCTAGTGCAGAACATACAGCAATGATATAAAATACAACTTTTACATTGCTTATTGATAACACTCATATGACAAGGTAAGTAATATTTCTGTTCCTCTACTGTCAGATATAAGGAGCGCTTACTATTCCTTGTAGTATGGAGATTACTGTGGTAGTGCTGGCTTGGTTTCCGACAGTCCTTTGTGTTGATACGTGTTACTGTTTGATGTTACTGTTTGATGTTCAGTTAGTTGCAGAGCTTTATAGGAGAGAAATTTTGCTGTGCACTCTAAATTCCTTAAAGACACAATTTATTAAAAAAAATTAAAATTTAATTTTGTTTTTAGTTGGCCCCATGGACCTATGCTATATCTGTAGGGACTATTTCTAAGGTCTAATTCTTTAAGGTAGGAACTATGGGGTAGGAAGTAGAACAAAGTGAGCAAGAGCCAAGCCCTAGGGCCCCTGCCCCTCCTTTCTGGTGCCCCAGCTTGACTGGCTTTCTACCAACTGAGTGTACCAGAGCACCTGTGTACTTCCACTCTGGGCCTGTGTACTTCCGCTCTGGGAATTTGTGCTTCCTTTCTGGTCTTGTGTGGTTCTGCTCAGGGCCTTTGTACTTCTGCTCTGGGCCAGTGTCCACGCCATGAATCATGGGGTTGCCCACGCTTGGCCCAAACCTGCTAGCTTTCCCCAAATCTATAATAAAAAGCATAATAATTTTACTTTCTCATTGTTTTGTTTATGGCAGACCTACCTCACCTTTTCTCTAAGATGAAATCTGGACTGTCATCCTTGGAAAGAAGAAAGGGCTGGGTCTCTAACTCCTAAACCTAGCTTTTAAATCTGCCCTGTCTATAGGCCTTACAAAAGAAGGATGTTTCTTGGGATCATACGCTTTGCTATCCTCAGGAAGGGATCAGAGTTTCATGATTGCAAAGCAGGGACTCTGTTCAGACTGCCAACCTCACCCCTTGCTCACTGTGTGAATGGAAGTGCGTTATTCAGCCGCTCATCAGGCTAATGGCACCACCTTTGTAAACGTAGCATATTTTAAACAAAATGTTCAGCCTAAGATTGAACACTTAAACACAAACTATTAATATCTTTGTTGTTTTGAATGGTTTTGAAGTATGTAAAAGGTTTTGTGGTTGTGCTTATTGTTGTTCAACAAAAGACAGTTTTTCTCTTTAGGGTAATAAAAATATTTACTGACCATTGTATGAGTGAGTGGAAAATTTATGGGAGATCAGGCAGGGAACTGTGCTGAAAAAACCAGCTGAGTTCCAGAAGGGCAGAAGAGCCTCAGACAGCCTGGAGAGACGCTGCCCCAGCTCTGTACGCATCTGGAGAGTGGTCCCCACGAAATAGCGTGCCTACCTCAGTCCGGTGATTGGGAAGGCCCTGCAGAGGCTGCAGCGGGTGGGGTGAGCCACCTTCTCTGGGGCTGACAGCCCGCAGCAGGTCGGGAGCCACAGCAGGGCTGCAGGCTCGGACTGCACCCAAGAGAGGAATTTCTCCTCCTTGATTTCTGGGCTCAACACCTGAAACAACAGCGGGCCGAAAGGCATCTTTAGGCACAGCTTTGAATTTTTACCTTTTATTTTGGGCTCTATTTCTGTCCATCCTGCCAAAGAAGTTAGTCACGTGAAATGCTGGAGGCAAATCTACCTCCTAAGTGAAGTCATCTGCCCTGCTGTGCAGAGCTGGGTTTGTAGCCACCAGCAAACTCCTGGAGTCTGTCTGCCCCACCCCAGGGGTACTCACCCCTCGGAAACAGCTACGCACAGCACTGTCCACCGAGCCCAGCCTGCGACTCTCACCCACCACAGCTGGGACCTGCAAAGGCCAACCTTGCATCAGCAGCTGGAAAGGCCAGAAAGACGCGGCCACCTGAACAGGCGCGCAAGTGACAGTCCTGAGTCCTGGGGTCACTGTAGTGGGTTTCCAAGACTGGATGAGCCCCACAAGCAAAAAGAAGACATCTGCAGGATTTGTGCAGCGTTTGAGTTGAAGCAGTGAATGAATGAGGGAGAGAAGAAGAGGAAGGAAAATGAGGGAAGAAAGCCTGGCAACTGGGGCAGTAAATGCCGGCTTCTGTCAATTGATTTCTTGTGATCTAGTTAGTGATTAGTTTTTCTTTGCCCCATTTACCTGTGAAATCACAATAAATCACTGCATTAAAGTTCCTAATGGTTTTAAGGAAAACCTTTGCCAGTGTTTTCATATCACATTATTTTACGAGTATTACTCTTTGTTAATGTTTATCCCTGTTAAAACCAAGAGGGTTCCAGGAACAAAATCACTATGTCAATGTGCTATCTGCATATCTGTGTTCATTGCTTCGTTATTCACAATAACCAAGACATGCAAATGATCTAAACGTCTACGGACATGGATAAAGGGAGGCATGTGGCATTGATAAATGGGAGTACTATGCAGGCTTTAAAAAGAAGAAAATCCTCTCACTTGCTGCAACATAGATAAACCTGGAAAACAATATGCTAAGTGAGACCAGCCAGACACCGGAAGATAAATACTGTGTGATATTCCTTATATGGGGAATCTAAAAAGCCAAACTCATAGGAGCAGAGTAGAATTGGGGGTGCCAAAGAATTAGAGGTTGGTAGGGGATAGAAGACATGCTGGTCAAGAGCACAAAATTCCAGTTATGGTACACGGTGAATACATTCTGGGGATCCGTGATTGTGGTAGTTAACTGACTGTGTCCGCTTGAATGAGAAATGCCCCACTGCGTTGGATGGGCACAGATTTGGGTGTGACTGAAGGGGTTTACTGAAGGCAGAAGACCCATCCCGGGTGTGACTGGCACTGACAGATAGGCTTGGGCCTGGGCGGGGCTGAAGGGAGAGAAGGAGGCCATCGCTTCTGGTTCTGTGGAGTCCAGGCTTCACCTGAGGCTTGGACCTCATCCTCTGGCCTCCATCGCAGACCCCTCAACCTCCTGATATGGACTGGCATGGGCACTGCAGGGAGCCCCAGCGTGCAGAAAGCCTGTTTTGCACTTTTCCACATCTGACTCTGGGCGGCCTTGCCATTGTAAGCCAATCTTGTGCATTCTTACGCATTTGTATACTTTGCATTAAATCTGCTTTTCCAGTAATCACTGACCGATACGGTGATGTTTCATTGTGTTGACTTGGTTGGAATGTGACACCAGTGGACTTCGTCCAGGACCCTTCTGGGTGCAGCTGAGAGGCCTTTCTGGAGATCCTGGCACGCGGCAGTGCAGGATGGGGAGGAGGTGGGGTCGTACCACCCAACAGGCGGGGGCCCAGAAGAAGGCCTGAAGTTCTGCCCACTGCTGTGCCTTGCGCGCCGCGAGCTGAACGGACTCGCTGTGCCACGCCATCCGCGGCAGGGTCACCACCCGGGTGCCAGCCGACTGTGGCTGAAGCTGGCGAAAGTACACTTCTGAAATAAGTCTCTTGTTCTTTCAGTTGTTTTTGTCGTGTGTTTTGCTGTGGGGATGAAAAGCCAGCACAGGATCTAATGTAGAGCACACTGATATTGTCCCTAATGCCATATTGTTCATCTGACATTTGATTCTATGAGAGCAGATTTCAGGTGTCCTCACCACCCCTCCACTCACACACCCAGAGCAACTGTGGGTTTAGTAATCTCACTCTGGTGAGCATTACACGGTGAGCAGCTATGCCTTATATATTTTTTTTCCTTTTTCAGCTAGGTACTTGTCATGCTGTCAGTCTGGCCTTGAACTCCTGGGCTCAGATCGTTCTGCCTCAGCTTCCCGAGTAGCTGAAATGATCAGGTATGTACCAGCACATGCTGCTTACATCTTGACTATGTGTAGTATTCATTTTGTTAATGAATTTTTTTAAAACAATCAATAAACCATGGAATAATTCAGACTTGACATTTCCCTCAAGATCACAAAAAGCAAATTAACTACAGAATCGGGATTTCACTCCAGAACTCCTTACTCTTTGTTGAGAGATTTTCACAAAGCTTTGTATCAGCGGATTACAGATCTTCTAATGCCTCGCTCTGTCACGGTCATCTTTCAAGGCAGTCACTAGAAGGAATGTAACTCTGGAGTCAGAACCTCTACTGACTGGCGACTTGGGCAGGTAGTTAGTTCGGAGCCCATTTATATGCACAGAGGTGTGCACTGTCTCCTCCACTTGCTCCTGTTTGGTCATGAGTCCTAATCCACATCTGACATTTACAGCACACACGTCAGCAGGCCCTGCCCTCTGTCCAGCAGTCATCTCAGAGACTCCCCTGCTGCGTTCATCAACCCCAATAAACACTCTTCTAATCAGGAGAGTGGTACTTAGACCCTCTTGGCTGACATTAGCCAGACAGAAGTCAACAAATAAGCACATAATCGTGACAAGACGGTTTGGTTTGTACTTTAAGGACCCCATCAGCAGTCAAATGTCCATGACTACACCCTATGCTGTTGAGCCTTGTCTGAAAAAACAACTCATTATTCATCTTGTGGCATCCCAGTGCTGACGAACTCACTGAACCGTTCACTGAGTCTGTGTTGATTCAATATTCATGCTTCGCTGTTGTCCTTGAACTCTGGGGAAGGAGTTTTACTTCAAATAAGGAAGGTGAGTAATATGAGGCCAGCCCTGTGATTCCTGCACTAGTGAAAAGAAAATATACTCTGTAGTGGGTTTGAATGGAGATTTTTGCTTTTTAAGTGTGTGCATAAAGATTTCACAGATTAAATGCCCACTTTACTAATTTCTTGCAGGTGTTATAAGGAAGAATTAAATGTGACTAGATGGCATGCCAATGTAGACACAATGGCATTTGAAAGGATAATCAGGATTCTTAGGGTAGGGTTTGAATCACATAGTATAGTTTAGAATTTTTTTTTTTTAACAGAATTCACCTCCGTGTCCGTAGCGGAAGTTAATGGAGTGACCATTTGTTATGCAAATCTCCATCTTGCTGATAACTTCCTCAGGAGCATACTAGCTGTGTAGCTGTGTGTGTAGGGTGGTAGGGACATGCTGCAGGAGCTGTCATGATAGCAGCTCAATGACTTTAGTTAAATTTGGAGCAAGGCAGACCTTGGGGGCCTGTTAGACTTGTGCTAGTCTGGAGACACTGGTAGTAGTCTGGGGAGCAGCAGAAGGAATCCTAGAGGGAGAGGAAAATGGCCCTTAGCCCATCATCCTAGTTTTACTGGTCTAGTTGCATTGATGGGCGAACAGATTCCCCTACACTCCCTGCTCTCCACCTGCCAGAGTTCTGAGATAGTTGGAGAAGACCATCTGCTGTGATGGCTTTCTGAGACATACACTGTAGCACCCATAAGAACTGCTTGAAGGTATCTGTACCTGATATTTTACCACTGTAAAAATTTACAAGTCACCATGTTATTTACATAGTATGAGCATCTTGAGGAAAAGACGAGTAGAGTGGAGCAAGATGTCAGAATGTGATTTTCAGCAATTGCCCCTTCAGAATCATCAATTAGAACCACTATATATGCATACAAGTGTTTTCTCAAGGGCTAAAGGAACGAGGGGGAAGAGTTTCAAGAAGGAATAGAATGAGACTAAAGGATAGAAATATTACTTAAAGAAAACTTTCTAAACCTGGAGAAAGATATTAATACACAGAAATAAGGCAGTAAAATGTCTTTGTTCAGTTTCAGTCCAAATAAAATTGCCCCAGGACATACATTTGGTCTCTTATGTCTGCAGGGTTCGCATCCAGATTCAGCCAACCATAGACCAAAATATTTGAAAAAATATTTCACTTCTACTGAACATGCAAAAACCTTTTCCTTGTAATTATCCACCAAGTAACACAACATAAAAATGACAATTATTCTCATGGCATTTACAATTTAGTAGGTATAATAAGTAATCTAGAGGTAGTTTAAATATATGGAAGGATGTGTGTAGGTTATACAGAAATACTTGCTATTTAAACAAAGGACTTGAACACCCATGGATTAGGTATCTGCAGTGGACCTGCACACAAACTCTGTGTGGATTTTTTTTTTTTTTTTTGCGGTACCAGGGATTGAACTCACAACCTCACACTTGCAAAGCAGGCGCTGATGCCGCTGAGCTAAATCCCCGGCCCCTCTGTGTGGATCTTGAGGGGCAACTGTTTTTTAATTAAACTACCAAAAGCAAAGATAAAGAGTGTGTCCTGAGAGCCGCTGAAGGAAACAACATACAGGAGAATTCTGATGTGCCTAGTGGCAGGTTTCTCAGTAGAATCCTTACAACCAGAAGAGGATGGGATAATGAATTTAGTACTGAAAGGAAAATTTTTTTTAAAGTACCAACCAAGGATACTGTACCCAGAAAACTGTCCCTCAGAAATGAAGAGCAGATAAAAATTTCCCCAAACAAAAGCAGAGGGAATTCATTAGTACCAAATTTGTCTTATATGAAATGATAAGGGCAATTTTTAAACTGAAAGAGATGTTAATGAGTAAAATGAAGACATCTGAAAGTATAAAGTTAACTGGTAAAATATGAACAAAGTCAAATTCAGAATACTAAAATATTATAATGGTGGTACATAAATCACATATCTCATTAGTGGGAAGGTTAAGAGGCAAGACTGATAAAATAAAACTACAATAATTTACGGAGGGATATAAAATATAAAAAGATGTAAATTGTGATCTCAAAATTCAAAATGTGAGGGGAAGGAGTGGAGTTAACATATGGAGACTTCATTTACTTTTTCAATCAATGTTAAATGATTATCATCTTAAAATGACCTATTATAAGTATATATTAAAGAAATTAAAGAAACTTTTTTTATTAAAGAAATTTTTTTAGTCTTTTTGAGACAGGATTCAGGATGGCCTTGAACTCACTTGGTAGTCCAGGCTGGCTTTGAATTTACTGCAATCCTCCTGCCTCAGCCTCCTGAGTACTGAGGTTATAGGTGTGTGCCACCATGTCTGCTATATTTTTGTAAGCCTCAAATTAGCCGTAAGAAAAAAATTAACCATAAGAACAAGCATATAATAGACACTCTAAAAATTAAAAAACCCCAAACACACAAGGAATTGAAATGAAGTACTAAACAAAACTACTTAACCAGAAAGGAAGACAATAAGAGAACAGAAAAGGAAAAAAAGAATCTATCAAAAAAAAATTAACAAAATGACAGCAGTAAGTTCATGTGTCTCTGTAATCACCTTGAATGTAAACAGGTCAAATTCTTCAATTAAAAAACAGAGTGGTAGAATGGGTAAAACCAGACTCAATCCTGTGCTATCTGCCAGCAATTCACTGTATCTGTAAGGACTCACATAGTCTAAAAGTAAAGGGCTGTTAAGAAAAAATTCCATGCAAATAGAAACTAAAAGGAAGGGGGAGTAACTGTGCTTCTATTAGCTTAAAAAAATGTAAGTCAAAAACTGTAAAAGACAAAGAAAGTCATTACCAAAAGCACCAGTTCAGTAAGAGGGTACACAACTGTAAATAGGTCGGCACCAAGCACCGGACTACCAAAATGCACAAAGCTGGTACGAACAGACTGCACAGAGGTGTAGCTATGATCCGGGAGCAGCCTGTGTCTGTCCACAGGTGGGTGTTAGAGGAAATGTGGTACACACACACAGCAGCCTCACCAAGAGGGAAATCTGTCACTTGTGACAACATGGCTGAGCCCAGAGGACAGTGTGCTAAATGAATCACCCAGGCTCAGAAAGACAAACATCGTATGACTTCACTTGTATGGAATCAACAAACGTTGTGGACCTCACAGGAGTGGAGTGCAGAATGGTGCTAATCAGAATCCGGCACTGGCCAGAAATGGTGGCACTGTTGCTCGAAAGTTTTATCATTATTTTTAGGTAGAAGAAATAATTTCAAGATTTTTGCTGTGTGGCATAGTGACTACAGTTAATGACGATAGACTGTATTTTTGAAAAGTGGTTGGGAGTTTTCAGCATTGTTACCACATAAAGAAAATAACAAGGTAAGATAATAGATTTGCTTAGTAGCTAGATTAAACTACTTCACAAAGCATGTATATGTAAAATGGTCTGTTGTACATACAAATACATACCATTCTTAGCTATCACTTAAAAATAGAAGAAATAGGAACATCTTAAGTTTTGTTGGGAATTTGCTGAATAAGTTAAGTATCAATTATTATGATAAACATCATAAAATATTGATCTTATGAAATAATAAAAACAAATGTAAATTAGATATTTTTCCCTCCTGGAACCCTACTTGAGAAAAGTTGGCTCAGGCCCAGGGGACACATGACAAAGAGTTTCCATGGTTTCACAGTACAGAAAATGAGCTGTGAGGGTTTTACTGAGGCTGGAGGAAAAATAGAGATGTCTTTCAAACAAAGCTGAAGGGATAGCGGGGCTGTAACCACTTACACACAAAACAATCTGAAATTCACAGCGGCTCTTGATTGGATGTTTACGGGGGTCAAATTCCCTTGCCTAATAAGTATAAAAACAATATCAAATAGGTCCATTCCTAAAACACAGGAAATGATGGGAATCTTTACACACTCATTAAGCACTTTTTGAAGGGTTTTTAAAGGCAATGGATATAAACATGAATGAAGCACAATCCTTGGCCTCAGGAAATGGGGCTTTTCAGGCTGGTGGGGAAGCAGCCAGGCGAACCTGGCAGATTCTGCAGTAGAGATACAGAAGGAGCTCGGCTTTGAGTGAGGAGATGACTGCTTTTTGGTGCTGTTGGGCAGTTATGGTGCAACAGGATGGGACTGCAGAAGCCAGAGATGGAGAACAGGGCACGTCGGGTACATTAGGGGTTTTGTTCAAGGGCACTCAGCACACAAGGAAAAACTGAACGTTTGGAATAAGGAAGAGACTCTTAGTTCTCTCTCCAGTGCTGAACCAGTACCTCGTGGTCCTGAACTAGGTATTTTACAGCTCTGTAGAGGTGAAAGATGACTTTATAGAAAATTGATAGCAATGCAAATCATTCTTGTCTGTGGACACGCAAATAAATTCAGTTCCGGTTGAGGGACAATATTGTCCTCTTCCCAAAAGTAGGCTTTGCATCCATCTACAAATTCATTTTAAGATTCTCAATCCTGTGATTTGTGTGTTCTTTGCCCATTCCATTTTAACTAGTTATGACATTTTCCAGGATCTTGCTTTTAATTAAAGAATAAAAAAGATCTTTTTGGATACATGCTCCCTTTATCTTGTAGGAGAATCATAAGATCACCTCTTTGTAAAAGGAGAAGGATTAGGTCAAACTGCAGAAGCTTTTCTGATGCCTGCTAAGGAGTTTAGGCTTTCTCCTCAAGACACGAATAGCCACTGAAGAGTTTTAGGGATGGAGTGTGCTGTGGCTTGGACCTAAGTGTCCTTCAGAGGCCCACGTGTGACACGCTTAGTGCCCAGTGTGGTGTGACTGGGAAGTGATGGGAATGCAGAGGTTTTAGGTCTTCTGGGGCGTGCCCTTGAAGGGGACTGTGGAACCCTCGTCTCTTCCTTTTCCTTCACTTTCAGTCACCATGAAGTAGGTGCCAGCTTCCCATCCATTCCCACTTTCATCTCCAGCTTTGCCTCAGCCTAAAAACAATGGGGCCAACTGAACATGAACAGAAACTTCCAACACCGTGGGCTAAAATGAAGATTGCCTTTTTAAGTCACTTATCTCAGTTATTTTGTTACAGTAATGGAAAGCTCACTAATACAGGGTGACACCTATATTTTGAAGAGGTTACTGACAGTGCAGAGGAAGGGATAGATGCAGGAAGGCTTAAGCTGGGGAAACCAGTTAGGAGGAAATTGTAGTAGATCGTGCTAAAGTAAACATAGTATATCTTCAGAAAACGGCTGTGGCTACACGGTTGCACGGAGAGTTACGTAAGGCTAGAACTGACACTATGAAAACTAGATTCTTTAAGTATGAAGACTTTACCTGCTGTAGATCTGTTAGTAAGTTTCTCAGAACCCTTCGAGTGATGCGTGCCCCGGATTCACAACCTTCCTTGTTATTTTCTGCATAGAGCTGGAAAAGAGCTAGGCACACAAGAGGGGAAAGATGTATTTAAATTGCACGCTCACATCTCTGAGGGGCGGGTGCTTTGGATTAAGTTCTTGTGGGTGTGAAGAGATGGGAAGACAGCATTTTACTCTTGATTACTTGCTTACTGTTGTGAAGGTCTCCCAGTCTATGTCCTGGACAACTAAAAAGAACCCTTTCACATTTCAACCTCTTCATAATTTAAGATCACGAGGTTGGTGAACAGCAACATGAGGATCATCCTAGTTCTTAATGAACAATAATTAGCAGTGCCTAGTTAGCATAATCCCCAAACAATCAAGCATCAAGAGCAACCAGAGAATGGATACAAGATCTCAACAAATTCCGTATTCTCTGCACCTTAACCAACCATTTTTCTTAAATAAGACAAGCCCCTCATGCTGAGTCTGTGATAAAGAACAAGAGTCATGTGACAAGGGTATAGGCATGGGCAGAGAAGTTAGTGCGTTGGAGGGCGGGTGGGGGCCCTCCACACTTCACAGCACCCCAGACCCCTATAGTTCACCTCTGTACTTTGTCAGAGGGCTGTCCCCAGACAGCGCGATCAAGGCAGCAGCCACGGGCAAGAGCTTGAGGACACCCACCCCAGCGCTGCATGGGAACAAGTCACAGAGACAAGAAAGGGAAGTTCAGGGTTATTCTACAAGACACTGTTATAAAACCCGTCACGATCGACGGACACTTCTCCCAGTGTTCTCTGTTCTGGTTTTTCATGGTCTCTTTTCCTATCGGTGGATTTGACAGAATGAACCACTGCACTAAAATCTTTCACTATTCATTCATTCATTCATTCATCCTTTCAGCAAATATTTCTGGGTGTCTCTGTGCTGTGCGCTGTGCTGGGGGCTGTGGTCACAGGTGTTTTCCTGCTCCCGTGGGGCAGGTGGTCCCAGGACTCAGCTGCCTGGAAACCAGACAACAAAGATAAGGACCAAAATGAGCAAACACAACAACAAAATAAATAAACACATCCTCTGCTAGCTCTCGGGCTCAAGCTCAAAACCTCACCTTCCTTCGCCCACTTGCTACCTAGTTTACAAACCTGCGGGACATTTTTCAAAGGCAGGAGTGTTGTTCTCAACATGCACAGTAGCTGGAATGATACTCCAGAGCTTAATGTTGAAGGAGGCAAAAATCAAGAAAGAAATCGCCTGCCAGTCTGTTTCTATATTATTCATGCAGATAAAAAGTACAACAAAAGGAAATCTGTCATGATTCAAATGGTGCTTGCCTCTGGGAAGCGGGCTTATGGGTAACATTTCTTATTTATTCTTTTTTTCTCTACTTTCCACATACTTTATATTGTTTACAATTTTTGTAAAAGTTCACTCTAAAAAAGGAAGTTGACCAAATCAAGATTCCATAAGATTACATAAATGCGCCTGTGGACACTGATTGGCAAAGCTACTCACTCG
>PVJX010040076.1:0-15395 GCA_004027295.1 Dolichotis patagonum | reverse complement strand
GCACTACTTAGGAATCAACCTAACTCAAAATGTCACAGACATATATCGTGACAATTATACTATGTTTAAAAAGGCTGTTGAAGAGGATATCAGAAAATGGAAAGATGTTCCATGCTCTTGGCTAGGAAGAACAAACATCACGAAAATGGCCATACTATCAAAAACTGTTATACAGATTTAGTGCAATCCCAATCAAAATACCATTGACATACCTCACAGATCTAGAGAAAACACTCCTAAAATTCATTTGGAACCAGAAGAAACCTAGAATAGCAAAGGCAATTCTGAGAAATAAAGGCAAGGCAGGAGGCATCTCAATTCTTGACTTGAAACTATACTACAAAGCAACAGTGATAAAATCAGCATGGTACTGGCAAAGGAATAGACCTGAGGGTCAGTGGAACAGATTAGAAGATGCAAGTATAGGTACAAAGACACTCAGCCACCTGATATTAGACAAAAGGCCTAAACATGTTCACTGGAGGAAGGATAGCCTCTTTAATCAATGGCGTTGGAAAAATTGACTCTCCACATGCAGAAGACTGAAAGTAGATCCATGCCTATCACCATGCACAAAACTAAAGTGTAAATGGATCAAAGACCTAAACATCAAAACAGAAACTCTAAATCTACTACAAGATAAAGTAGGTAGAAATCTTGGAGACATAGGTTTAGGAAGAGATTTCATGGACATAACGCAAACTGCATGGGAAAAACTTCAGAGAATCAACAACTGGGATCTCATATTATTGAAAAGTTTCTACACGTCAAAAGAAATCACCAGCAGAGTGAAAAGAAAACCCACAGAATGGGAAAGAGTTTTAGCCAGCAACCTCTCAGACAAAGGACTTATATCAAGAACATATAAAGAATTGAAAAACAACCCCCACCCCAGACTCAAAGACCCTCTCCAAAAATGGGCAGCTGAGATGAACACACGGTTCTCAGATGATGATATACAAATGGCAAACAAATACATGAAGAAATGTTCACCATCACAGGTCATTCGAGAAATGCAAATTAAAACAACATTGAGATATCTTCTCACACCGGAAAGAATAGCTGCTGTCAAGAAATCAACTGATAAAAAATGTGGGCGAGGCTGTGGGGGGGGATACTGCTCCACTGTTGGTGGGAGTGTAGACTGGTGCAACCACTATGTAAATCAATGTGGAGAATTCTCAGAAGACTAGGAGTAGAAGCTCCATTCAACCCAGCTATTCCCCTCCTGGGAATTTTCCCAGAAGAACTGAAAAGTTCATATCACAGTGATGTATGTGCACCTATGTTTACAGCAGCCCTATTTGTGATAGCTAAATCTTGCAAACAACCAAGATGCCTATCAACCGCAGAGAGGATGAAAAAGATGTGGTATTTTTACACAATGGAATGCTACTCAGCTATATAATGGATGAACTTGAGGCCTCATAGGGAAATGGAGTCAACTTGAGGCCATCCTCATTAGTGAAATAAATAAGAATCATATTTATAAATTGTTTCTCTAGTGTAAAAAGTAATAAGAAATGTAAGAGTAATAAAACCCTAAATATGTAATTGCTACTGTAAAAAAGAGAGGAAAAGAAAGTGCTCTCAAGGATATAATTGCACATAAGTTTAAGAGTATAAGATAGATGACCATACTACTGTTTTGGTTAAATGGTTGACAGAACTGTTAACAGTCTCATCGTTTGAATGTCTACCTTGTATGTTCTAATTTTGTAACTTGAACAACTATTTCCAATGATGAGAGTATGTAACATAACAAGTGGTGAGTTCTTGGTGTGTTTTTTGTTGTTGTTGTTGTTGTTGTTGTTGTTGTTTTGGGATTTTTGTCTGGTTTTTTTTATTCTTTTATTTTTTCCCTTTGCAATTCTGTATAGTTGCTACCATTTTTATGTTTTGTCTGATTGAGTTTTTTTCTCTTTAAATAAAATTTAAAAAAAAAAGAATAGTGACAATAAATTTGCTCCTAGAGTTCACCCAAAATATTACCATGTTCACCACAACACAATTTTAAACAAACAAATGTATTTTTCAAATTATCATTGAGCTTCCAGAAGATTAAATTTTAGGGTAACTACACTATTTTTAAAGGATTAGTACTTACACTTGATAAGGAATTGGCTATAGAAATAATTATATGGGTTTATATGTTTTGACAAAATTAAGAGTTTGTTCTAAAAAGATAAACAGTACATGCATCGCTAGGCCTTTGGCATCTTGTGACAATGTTCAGTCGGAATGGTGAGAGAACAAACAATACATAGAAAAAGTGGACAATTCCAATCAATTAGCTCTTATCTAGACAGTTCTCATATAGAAACAAGTTTCATGGTTTCTATGTATTCCAATAAACTATAATCCATATATTTTGAATCCATATATGGTCTCCTAGAATTATCTTTATCTGCTTAATAAGCTCAGAAAAAAACAAAGACTCTCTCAGTTTAAATTTAAAGAATGGATTCAAGGATATTAATGTCACAATTCATCAGTATTGGTGTACAGTAGAGGAATAAACTGTATTTGGGACACAATCTTCAGTACAGCAACTTGAAGTCATGATATTGAGCCTAAAACGGAAGGGTCATGACCATCCCCTTGGAACCTCCTGGGTTGCGTATCTCTTTGGTGTGTTGCTTCTAGCTCTGCAGAACAATTCTAGAAGGAGTGACAACAGCCACAAGCTGCAGAGCTGTGGAAAGCAGGTGACTTCTGTATGAATTTTATTGGGGCATTGTCCTTTCAGAGGTACATACTGAATAGCATCATGCTTTCCCTGAAAAGTGGATTCAAGATGCAGTTTCTGAGTCATACAGAAATATGTCCATATGAAGAAAATCTGTGAAATTCCATCATAAAGAAAACTCACTTGTGTAATCTTCTGGAGAAAAGGTTGATGCATTTGGCAGTTTATTTTGTTCAGACATCTACTATTAATTTCATTAATTTTTTGGTATAAATACAAAATATCTGATACACAGAACTTAAAAATAAAATATTTATTTCAGCTCATTGTTTCAAAGGTTAATGTGAGTTGTTATTTGACTCCAACAGAGGAATAGCACAGTAAAAGGAAATGAAGAAAGAAAGATAACTGCTATATGAGAACAAGGAAGCACAGAACAAAACAGTTTACAGAGAGGAAGGTAGAGGGAGAAGACAAGGCTCATAATGTCACAACCAGACCATCATTAGTATGTTCTACTAGGATTCTATGCACATCTCATGCCAAAAAAGACATTAACTAAGACTATCACAGGGCTACAGATAATATATTCCTTCTAGCAATATTAATGTGTTGCATAGTGAAGTGTTTTGTCTTTTGAAGAGGGAACTACAATGTACAGAGAACCTACAATCTGGAGTTCTTAGGTTTCCCTGCCTCGGTGACAGGAACTGTGTTTATCCAGTAATTGTACACCTTGTTGACATGTGTTTTCTCGGCTTAAAAATGAGTAAATCAAGAGTTACAGTATGAGAATTCTTGTACGTGAAAGCAACTTTCTTATTCATAATTTCTCGCCTTTTAAAACAGCAGTGATTTCACCATAGCAAATTAACTCTGAAACTGTTTTAACATATACATGACATCATTCGAACAAGCACACACAGAAAAAGCCCATTGAATCCAGTAAGGACTGGAGTAACCAGGTATGGCGGTTCGTCTTTGTAAACCCAGCCCTGTAGAGGCAGGTGTAGAAAGATCACAGTATGTGAAAGACCAGGCTGAGCTGCATAGTAAGTTGAAGAACAAACTAAATCATATAACAAGACTTTGACTTAGAAACATCCCTGAAAAGCCAGGAGTAAACTCTGCTTAAACGCAGGTTAAGACAGGTCAGCATCGTGGCAGAGAAACGGGGTATTAACTCTCTAGGTTACAATCTCATATTCCAGCTCCATTCGCGCTGGCAAAGATTGCCTTCTGCTGTCAGTCTCAGCTCAAAGGGCGGGCAATGGAGCAGGAGCCAATCAGCGTTGAGGGGCCGGCTGTATAAACTGTACAATCAGGTGGCCCAAGGGAGGAGGGGCTCTGTTTTTCTGGTTTCAAAGACCGGACACCGACCATAGCGTTGCGAGCCGCTCTACCCTGATACACTTCCTTGCTTTAGGATTTCAGCTGGCTGCAGGCTGCGCGGGAATCACCTGGGGAGACCCTCCAGCCACGCAATGGTGACGTTGTGGGATGGGCGCCCTGATATGGACGAGCCTGGGGCGGTCTGGGTGGAAGCAGTCAGAACAGCAATGGCGGACCCGGGCCACCTCGCTGCTGCAGGGTCGCAATTCCTGCCGGTCTTGGCGCCGCGTATGCTCCCTCCCTCTCGCCCAGCCTTGGGCAGGGCAATTTTGTGTACCCAGCACACAATCTCTCCTCAGCCACCCACCAGCCTAGAGTGCGGGCTCAGGCAGCTGCTAGCCCACAGCCGTCTCCACTTGTGTGAGGAGAGTAGGAATTGTTAGGGGTCAAACGCAATCGCTGTGGACTGCGAGATCTCTGGTATTCATTCCTCCAGCAGCCCTGAGAACCTCAGTTTTATAGCTTTCTGTGCTACGCGGTCTCAAAGCCACAGTGTAGTTCCTTAGGCCTGCAGTCTTCTGTGATGAGTAACAACTGCTGCATTGCCAGTATGCTTCCACCTAGCCAAACCCAAGATCAGTGATAATTTAATGCCGTGAGAATTGAGAGAAAAGTTTTCCAGGTGTGATGGTGCACACCTGAACTCCCAGCAGCTGAGAGACTGAGACAGGACTATCCCTGCAAGTTCCAAACCAGCCTGGGCTATAGTAAATTCAAGGCCAGGATGAACTACAAAAAGAAAAGAAAGGTTTAACATCGCTGGCGATGTGAACTACTGGTGGAGTGCTTGTCAAGCATGAGGTTACATACTCGGCAAAGCAAAAAAAAAAAAAAAAAAAAAATCAGGTGCCATCTTTACTGACAAAAAGACCATTTAAGAGAGACCTTACCATAGTTTAGAATGCTGAGAGACATGGAGGAAATGTGAGTGTATTAGGAAAGACAGGAGCAGGGGTTCCTGCTAGGGAAGACTTAGTGAAAAGGAGCTGCCTGTTACAGGGACAGTGACAGTCACTGAACTTGGAACTGCTCAGGGGCATGTGATCTGTTGGAAATAGAAAGGTAGAAGGATGATATCTTGCAATTGCTATACTCCTTAGACTATAGATAGTGTTTTAAGAATTGAATTGCTGATTGAGTTGAACTTTATATATTTAAGAGTATTATAGTAGGGGAAAGTCTGAAATGTGAGATGAGTGGTTAGTGCTAAAAAGCTACCATTTTTCTGTTTTGTCTGGTTGTTTTTTTTTCTCTCTTTAAATAAAATTTTTAAAAAATGTAGAATTTATCACCATAAACAGATCATCCTCTTGATTTAAAATGCCAACCATAAATCTCACTTTAGAATAAAGCAGTATTTCTTAATAATTTGTATCAATGTAGCTGTCTATACGTTGTTTTGTGTTCAGATCTTAATGAGTGTAACTCTACAGTGTGTCCCAGAAAATGAAAAGGGAATCTTCTCTTTTGAGACTTGAAATACACAGTGGTGACCTTTGTTTTTTGAAGATTTTGAGAGCTATTTCTTTATACTGTGGCTTCTGATTTGAAATCATGAAGCTTTGTTGAATTTATACTTACTTGACTGTCATTAAAAATATAATTGTGTTAAGATTTGAATTTGGCTATAATCCCAGCACTTTGGAGGTTGAGGCAAGAGGATCACTGTGAATTTGAGGCCATCTGTGGTACATAGCAAGACCCTATCTCAAAACACCAAAAAAATACACATATATTTATTTTTTGAAGAACTCATAGTATATCATATTATCAAATTTAAGCCTGTATGTTGTTTTCTGCATATTAAGATAATCTCCAATTTATTTTTCTGTTTTATTTTTGAGATAGGTTTGCATGTATAGTTCAGTTTACCTTAAATGCATTAGATAGCCCAGCATGGCCAAGAACTTGTGCCTCCACCCACCTAAGTACTGGGATCATAGGCATATGCATCACTCCTGGTTATTGAATTTTAATTATATATAGTATTTCTCTCTATGTGTTGCAGATTTTTAAAGAATTTTTTGTTAAGCATTTATAAGATGGGTATATAAATGCTCAGAGGTGTAATCCTATTAGGTGTTGATAGTCTTTCCTTCACAAAGTAATATGTGAGGAGGATATTCTTCTACAAGGCAAAATATTGACACAGATTGAGAGATGAAGCAGAGTGAACCATCTGTTAACATTTTCAAGGCTGGCATTAGATGTTTATTCAAAATTGATACAAGTTTAGTCTTCTAATAAAATACATTTTTAAAAGGTAGTTTCTTCTCTCAAATGTTCATTATATTCATGTCATAGATACATTCTTGCACTTTTGATTCTATTAACAAAACTTTTTTTCTCTTTTAAGGTATATTAAGGCTAAAACCTCCTTCTTTATAGAAATATTATAATTTTTTCAGTTGATCTCTGGCAGGTGTTCTTGTCACAGTTCTAAAACATCAAATCTTGATACTTTTATCATCTGTGTATAATGATTTTGCCTCATCCATTTCAGTCCTGATGTCACTTATCTATTTCTCTTCCTTGCTTTATAACATGACACATGTATTTGGATTTATGTGACAGAACAGTGGAGATAGTGAGATAGTGAATATCTTTGACTTAGTTCTGATCTTAAAATTTTTCTTGTGGCGTGTCTTCATTTAGTTTTAGTATTAGTTTTATGGTATTTTTCTTTATTTAGTTGTTAATCCATTTTGACTTTTTTTTACTGGAGACTTTTAAGAAATAATAACAATTAAGATTTAAAATTCAGTTATGCCAAGATTCAAATACACATGATTTTTCTTTGTTGATTTAATTTTTGATGCTGAGTCATCATAATCTTTGACACAATATAAAAACATTATTTAATTGTGAGAGAGAGAGAGAGAGAGAGTGTGTGTGTGTGTGTGTGTGTGTGTGTGTGTATAGTACTTCAGATTGTGCCTAGAGCTAGGGCATCAAATATGCGTGGGATCCATGGTACCACTTAGCTTCCTGCTAAGATGAGAAACTATTTTGTAATAAATACTTTTGTAGTACTATTTAATGTTTTATCCTGAGTTTGAAAATCTTTATGCATAGTTGTAACAATCTTTTCTTTTAAATATGTTGCCTGGTTTCAGATAAAGTTTGCATTATTTGACAAAATTTCTGCATACTTTTCCCACCCTTTTATTAGACATTGAATACCATGCCCAGTTGAGCATATCTTTTTTTGAAGTATAATGTATGTATATATATAATTTGATTTTTGGAGACAAGGTCTCACTTTGTAGTACAAACTAGACTTGATTTCACTATGTATCTGTACTGGCTTCCAACTTAGGTGAATCCTTCTTGCCTTAGCATCTAAAGTGCTGGCTTAATAGTAATGTAGCTCTGTGACCAGCTTAGTATAATTTTATAAACATCATAAATCCATTAATTACAAGGAACTGGTATTTATACACCTCTCTTCTTGTTCTATATCTTACAGTTTCATGAAAGCACTTGTAATCCCATTTGGAGATTAATTTATGAAGAGAAATTTTTGATTGTCACTTTAGTTTCTTGGAAATTTGTTGGATTCTCAAATATCTTATTCATATATTGTATTTGAAATGTTATGTATAGATAGATAAATACATTTTTTGAGATGGTCTTGCCATGTACTTCAGATTGAACTTGAACTCACTATGTAGGTCAAGTTGTTCTTGAACTCACAGCAATCCTTCTGCCTCCCAAGTTATATATATATATATATATATATATATATATATATATATATATATATATATATATATAATTTTTTTCACAAAGTCTTCCAGTGTAGTTCAGACTGGCTTCAATCTCGTGGTAATCCTCTGTCTTAGCCTCCTGGGTGGAAATGTTACATGTTTCTAAAAATTTATGTATCTACTATCTAAATTTTATTAAAGACAATTAAATTGTACTTTTTTTTTACACTATCCTTGACCAGCCAAGGGCAATGATAGAGGTACATAATTCCAGCATTCTAGAGGTTGATGCAACAGGCTAAAAATTGGATGGCCAGCATTAGCCACATAGTGACTCTGTCTCAGAAATTAATTATCAATGGACTTTGCAAATATTTCTCATTTTCATTGTGAAATTTTCTGTTTTACCTGCCTTGTTACTACCTGTCATGTTATCTTTTTCAAATTATTGGTTTCAGTTTTACTAATTTACGGTTATACTTTTCTCATGAACTGTTTTGCTAAACATGTTTCTTATAACCTCTGCATTTTAGTGAAATGTTTTTTATTTTCAACTTTGACAACATTCTTAACTGGTCATCTAATTCTAAGTATTTCCAAATTCATTTTGTGATTTTTGCAGTTTTGAAGGCAAGATATTATTGAAGAAAGAATTTTACATCAAGAACACATGGGTGACCTGAAAGTAGATCAGTGGTAGAGCACGTGCTTGGTGAAGCTAAGGTCCTGGATTACCTCCCTGACCTTGCATGGAAAAAAAGAAAACAAATGTTATGCTATTCATTCCCTACAATTTCTCATTTTCCTTTATTGCCATTAAGACAATATTTATAATTTATAAATGGAGGATGATTTTATATGTTCTAATGGGGTTTTTGTAAAATTTGTCTATTTGGAAGCATCCTGTTTTGGGAATGATCTAAATATATCTAATACCTGGGACATGAATATTAATAAGTGAATTAGTGAATTATCTATCCTTCACATTTCCAAAATTTGTTAAAATTTGGAATTCTAATAATTTACCTGTGTATTGATGATTTAACTATTTATATTACAGTGAAGTTGTGCTATTTACTACTTGAATTCCAAGGAATCACCTAAAATATATTTTTTTAATTCATGCTGCTTGCCTAACTGTACAAAATCCTGCTAAATTATTTATTTTTACCTTGAAATTGTGATTCCCCTTGCTGTACATGCCCAGTATATTGTATTTGCATGTATATAGCACCATCTTTTTGCTCCATTCATTAATTATTTATTAGCTTTTGGGTTTTTAGTTTTTGTTTTTGTTTAGAGACTAGATTCACTATGTAGTTCAGAGTGGCCTTTCACTCACTATGTACCCCAGGCTGTCCTTGAACGCACAGCAATCCTGCCTTAACCTCCCAAGTGCTAGAGTTACAGGCATATATCACCATGCCCATCTCTCATTTTTTAAAGAACAGGGAATGAATTAATTGGAGTGAAAACCAAGAATACAAATGTAAACTACTATACAGTGGTTACCTCGGCTTATGAACTTAGATTGTTTTACAGTTTTGTGATGATGGCTGTTTGTGTTTGTGTGGGGAGGATGGCCATAGTCATGTTTGTCACCTAGTGTGGGGTTTGTGAACATAAGCAAAATTTTGCTGAACAGTTTTGTTTGCAAATGGAATTGTTTGCAAACAGAAGGATTTGTGAACTGAGGTATTACTGTATTTTTAAATAATCAATTGAAGCAAATACTATCAAAATTAATATTTTATATAATAACCCAATTCATATGTGTTCTAGAACATGCATACTCTGAAAAGCTTGATTATCCAAGCCTGACTATGAAGGGTAGAAGTCTTAGCCTGTGACAGCAAAATTTTTCTAAGATGAGAAAGCAGAAGTAGCCACTTATGGCATGGGTAATATTATCAGTTTTAGTTTAGGCAACTGTGAAGTCACAATGAAACAGTCTTTAGTGGGAAAAGGTCTTTTTTGTCTCCCATAGCTCCTTCCTTACCTGTTCAAAGCTAGAGGGTTCAAGTTCTATTGGGTGGATTGTTGCTTTGCCATCTTTTTTCTGCTCTGGATTTAATTTTAATGTGATCTGAGGCAAATCCTGTGGTCATCTCAAGAACTATATGATCATCGAGACATTTGCTAATCCAAGCTCTCAAACAAAAAAATGTAAATACAGGAATCAATACAATAAGCATTTTTATCTACATCTGTTTTTGAGAACCTGTTGGCCCCCTGTTTTACACCTGATGAGGGGATCAGTATTGATGATACCAGTACAACACTGAGATCAATATTGATGTTATCAATGCACTTTTCTCCCTTTTTTTTGTTCACAACTAGAAGTGTCCTCTCATCTGCTAGAGTTTCTTCATACCCAGAATTGCTCTTCAGGCACCACCATGCCACATTCAGTGCATCTCTTATAATTCCTCATGTGAAGGATGGTGGATAATGAAGAAATGAAGACGAGTCAGAATGCAGAGAGCTGACTCAGCAGTAGATTGAAGGCCACATTGGAAGGACATTGGGAAACCCTCAATCCTGGAAATGGTGAATGTACAGGAGCCAGGTGATGTTCCAAGACTGGTTTAGAATCTGAAGTAGGGCATTCTTATGTTTATGTGATTTGGATGCTAGTAGAGAAAGCCATGGAATTTCTCATATAATTGCTCATGTCCATGGATGGTTTGTAGACATTGTTTTAGAAAATGAAGTCCTGAATAAGCCAGGACTTTGTATTAAAGCAGTACTGCAGGACGTGTAGAGACACAAATTCTGGTCTGCAAGAACACCAATAGTTAAGCTTAAAAGGATTGTCTGTGCTATAAAGAGTCCAGGGGAGTGGATATTATTTGGGAAAGGAGACAGTGATAGAAGTTGGTAAAATTCAACTCCCAAAACAAAATTTTTCCTTGAAATCAGAATGTTATTGCTTTGGCATTAAATGCTGTGATATAGGCTGACTTGGGTGGAATATGGGTAAAATATCAGAACTGAAAGAAAGATAGGAATTTTGAAAATGTTAGAATAAGAAGTCTTCTGTTTGTGCTGATTCAGTTTACCTCATTGTGAGGGAAAATTGGAAATTAGAAAATTATATCTTTCTTTGTGGTTTTAAAAATTAGATAGTATTATATAAATGTCACAGGGTGAACACTCAGGATAAAACAGCACAATTACTGTGATCTACACATAAACCTTATTTATGTATTTATTTATTTATTTATTTATTTTAGTTTTTGGACTGGATCTTATTGCTTCTAGATGCTGAAGTTAGAATCTGTGGACCTCTCACCTGAGGTCCCCAGAGAGAAATGATTACAGATTTGGATCACCAATCCCAGCTAGAGTGGGAGTTTTCCAATCTCTTCAGTTTAAAAAATCACATTGCTTGGTTAAAATAAATATCATCTATAATTTGCATATCTAGAATGTTGCAATTTTTGTTCATTGATAATATGTGCAGAAGTCTAGAACACATTTTTCATTCTGCTTTAGATGTGTATAAATTTGAGATTACTTCTGTAAAATAACAGATTGGTTCTATGTTAATATGGAAATTACTTTTTATTCATTTTTTGTTTTTAAAAGTAAAAATAAAAAATGGAAATTATAGGATCAGGAATATAGCTTAGCAACACAACCTCCTGCCTAACATTTGCAAGGTCCTAAGTTTGATTCCTGATTAAATAAATAAATAAATAAATAACCTCAAGGATTTTTTTTTCAAGATTTAAAATAAAAATAATAGCCATTTTCCCATATTTTGGAATATAAACTCTAAAACTATCAAACCATCCCAAACAGTAGAAATGCCCAACCTATTCTTATTATAAATGCTGTGAGGCAGTATCTTCAGTTTGGTTTCTAGAGTGATTCAGTGTGCTACCCTTTGATTACTGCAGGATGATGATACATGATGAAATCCAACATCACATAGTTTGGGCTAGAATCTACACTTGAGCTACTGGGCTCTGAAAATGCCAGAATTGTGTTAATCCTCAGTGGTGTCAGTATTAAAATTTGTGACAACTATTTGATGAGAGAGAATTTCTTGGTGTTCAGAAATCAGTGCACATTTGATTTTGGAGAGTAAGGTGAACATTCAAGAAACTAGCCAACAGTTGTTCTCTGTTCAAAATTCAGCCCATGGACCAGAGAATAATTTTACCATGGAAGGGTGGCTCAGTAGTGTCAGATCTCATGAGGTTAAGCCTTATCTAAAGTTTGTAAACTTTACTTCAATAAAAGAACCAGAGATAAAAGTTCAGAAGTAGGAACCAAGTCACTTTTGGAATGAGAAAAGAAACAAGATAGAAAAGTACTTTGTTGAAGTAAGGTAGGCACCTTAGGGCCAGTGCTTGAACATCTTTGTTCTTAGCCTGTTTTGTTATCTGGCAAGAAAGGGACTCTCTACTTGAAAGTTTTTGTAATGTGTTTGATCATTTTAGGCTCTGAGATACCTGATTCAGCTACTTTATCTTTCCATTTTCTCTGTGCACATTTTTGGGTAAGTTTTCTTTTATCTTCTTTGCTGTGTCAAAGTGATAGCTTTTCATAGCAGAGACTCACATTCAAGGCTGAGTTAACAAAAAGGGATACATGTATTTTTTATCTTATTCTAAAGAAAAAGATAAATAGAAATAAACTAAAAGAGTTTCAAATCTAGCTAATAGGAGAATAACAATAATTAATATATTGTATATTTTTATCTTCATAGTAGTTACTCAGAGTACAAGATACAGGCATGAAATGTTGTCCAAACAATATGACAATGATTCTTTCTTTCCAACAAACTAAGAGAAACTAACTGTGCAACTTTCTTGAAAGTTTCAAATTTGTTACTCTTTATGACTGAGTGGTATACTATTATATAAAAATCATATCATTTTATCCATTCCTCAGCTGATGGGCATTTGGGTTGTTTCTAAGATTTAACTATTATATAAATTGTGCTGCTATAAACATAGGTGCACACATATCATTGTGGTGTGATGTTTTTTAATTCTCTGGGAACATACCCAGGGAATAGCTTGGTTGAATGAGTCCCCTAATCCTAGGTTTTAAAGAAATGTACACTGATTTCCACATTTAATGTGTATTTTAGTTCAGTATGCCAGTACATTTATATATAGGTGCATGAGTGTCTAGTTGTGTGTATATATTTTATGCTAAATAAGTTTTCTGTCATATAGTCCCTTTCTGACTTTGTCTCCTTTGTACTTAACTGGAGGTGGAAAAGGGTGAATTAAAGCACTGGCTGCATATCAGTTCTCCCTGAGTTTCTCACCTGCTTTCTGTAGCAGGGCTTGTATCCATTTACCTACAAGAGCATCAAGGTTTTATCTTCTTTATAACTGAGTAGCTTTATATTGTATAAAAACACCATATCTTTGATATCCATTCTTCAGTTGATGGGCAAACTCTTTTGTTTTCTATTACCCTGGTTTTTTTCTGGGTCTTTGTCACATAAAGCATTGTCTTGTCACTTCTGACCTTCAATCCATGAATTTTCTTTTGAGTCAAATGTGTTTCTTGTATGCAGCACATTCGTGGGTCTTGTCTCCTGATCCGCTCTCTCTGTGTTTCTTTTTATTTGTGAGTTGAAGCCATCTGCATTAGTGGTTACAGTCAACATGCCCTGACTCATCTCTATCATGCTATCCTGCCATTGGTCCCCCATTTTGCTCTCCATTCAGTTGCCTGCCCTGCTTGACAATTCCCTTCTCTTCCTGTTCCTGGTAGCATGGTCATCTGTATATGTCTCTATACTATCCTTCAGCACTCTTCATCAAATTGGTTTGGTCATCATGAACTCCTTCAGTTGTTCTTTATCATGAAAGTATCTTGTTTCTCCATGAATTTTGAAAGATAGTTTTACAGGATACATCAGTCTGGGTTGGAAGTTGTTTTCTTTCACAACTTGAAGTATTTCACTCCAACCTCTTTTTGAGTTAATGGCATGTATTAAAAAGTCTGTTGTAATTCTGATGGATTTTCCTTTATAGGTGATCTGTTTCTTTTCACTAACAGCTTTTAATAGTCTGTTTTTGTGCTGAATTTCTGGGATCTTTATTAGTATATGTCTGAGTGTAGATTTATTTTGGTTGTGGCTAGTTGGAGTTCTATATGACTTATATCTATAAATCTGATCCTTTTCCAATGCTTGGGAAGTTTCCTGCTATTCTGTAAATAAGACTTTTTATGTCATTTTTGATGACCCCTGCTTTTTCACTGACAACTGTCAGTCTTAAATTATATTGTTTTGCATTGTCTTGCAACAGTTGAATTGTTATTTCCTGGTTCCCTATTATTTTTAAGAGACACTTTTGTGATCACTAGCTATAATCCTGTCTTCAAGATCTGAAAATCTGTCTTCAGTTTCTGTCCAATCATTTTGCCAGCTTTCAATGGAGTTTTTAATTTCGTGAATGTCTCTTTGAATCTGTTTCATGCATTGTAGTTCTTTCCTGTGTTGTTCATTCAAGGTTTCCATCATTTTCTAATGTTCCTCTTTTTTTTTTAATCTATGTCTTCTTAAAAAAATGGAGCCACTGCTCTGTCCACTGTTGCAGTAAATACCTTGGAGGATATAAAGATACAGAATGTGTGTACCAAAGAGCTTATGGACCTGGAATGTAAGACAGAAGCTAAAAACTTAAAACAATTACAGAGCCAAAAATAGAAGTAATAATTAATTTTTCAATCATTTCATGTTGTCCTAAAGTGTATATATAACCTGTAAGAAAGTATGAGGACACATATCATGAGAGTTTTACATAGCAAAAAGTTTCAAAGGTAAAATCACTTTTTTAATATCCAAGAATTTATTTCACTACAAATTAATCAGTTTTATTATTACCTGAGGAACTGTCAGAAGCAAACAATAGTTAGAAGTGAACCTAGTTAAGAGAATTTATTGATAAATTTTTTTGACCCTTTGACCATTCTGTCCTGCTTGTATCATACATAATTGACAGGTATCATAAGACTATGTTCCATGTCACTCCTCTCTGCATCAAAACAGGCTAAATGTATTTTTGTTTGCTCAATTGTTTCTTCTGAATATTCAAAAGCTATAAGCTAAGTTATTTTTCCCCAGCAACATACATTGTAGAAATAGTCCATATGTTGAAGACATTTGTCTTTTCATGAAAACTGTATTTATGTGCACAACACACTTAGGGAAAGTACCTAAAATATAGTAAGCTGCAGGAATTTTTAAATAACTGAGTCATGTTCCTATAATTAAGTTATTAAATGAAAGGATTACTAAAGGAGGAATTGTGTATAGTATATGCATTACAATATTCTGAGAAAAGAAATGGTCTAAGAAATTCCAACTTAGTGAATTTGCTTTTATTTGCATAAATCTTAATGTGCAGTACCGTGATGTACAGTGGACCCTTGACAGTGAGCTCAATTCTTTCATGAGGTCTGGTTAAACTCACATTGGTTGTAAGTCAAGACTACTATTCCCATAAGAAACAATGAAAATATGTGTAATGTATTCTGAACCTCCCAAAGCACCACTTAACTAACGTTTTCATAACTAAAGTGTTCCATGGTGTGTTCAATTTACCAGAAAACCAATAATTTTCCTA
>PVJX010040075.1:0-15639 GCA_004027295.1 Dolichotis patagonum | reverse complement strand
TTCAGGTGATTGTTGGCTTAAGATAGTCTCAGTTGCTTTGTTTTGTTTTTGTTTGTTTGTGTTTATTTTTGAAGCAGGGTCTTACTCTATAGTCCATGTTCTTCCTACCTCAGCATTCTGAGTGGTGGGATAACAGGGGTTTCTCAGTCGATTGATTGATTGATTGATTGATTGGCTGATTGATTGATGTAGGCTTTTTGAGATAAGGTCTCACTATGTAGTTAGGGCTGGCCTCACATTTGTAGCCGTCTTCCTGCTTCAGATTCCCGAGTGCTGGGATTACAGTCATGCACCACCATGCCCAGCTTGAGCGGCTGTTCAAAGCTTAGTCATTTTAATTTTATAAAATCAGTCCCAACCTCAGTTCCAAACTTATCTTCTTGCGCTACCCTTTCCACAGTTACTTCACCCATCCCACTCCCACCAGGAGCTTGGTTTTGGATTTAACACTTGAGTTGGGGAGGAAAGAGGTTTGATGCACTTTCTGTAGTAGATCTTCCCTTTGGACTCTTTCTGGGCAATCTCTTTGTCCAAAAATATTGAGGTGGAGAACCCACCTGTGAGGCCGCAGCATGAGTCCGGGTCTCTGGCTTGTTCTAGTGCAGTAAGGTTCTTACCCTGGAGGCAATTATGGACTCAGAATTTTGCCTGTGTCGTGGAGTAATATTCAACCTCACAGCCTCATCCACTGAGCTGTCCTCAGAGGGACAGTGAGCTGCCTCTTTTGTCTCTGCCATATCTCTGGGTGGTGCGACCTTCTCAGCTCAGAAGTCACGTGATTTCTACCCTGTGTTTCTACCCTTTGTCACTCTAAATTCTCCAAGAGTGACAACAGTGGGACCTCCTAGAGTATGTTTTGGAATCTGCCGAGGGCCAGCAAAACTGGGAGGGAATGTTCTTCTTCCCAGGAACCTGACCCAGTGCTTCCAAACCCTGATGTGGTAAGTTATTCCAAAGGGGAGTAACAAACAATACTTCAGGAAACCCCTGGACAGACTATGCGCTCAGTAATTGTCTAACTCTCCTTTTCCTTCCGCATGGGCAGGGAGCAAAGCAGTTCTTAAAACAGTAGCATTCCAGAAGCTGTGGGTTTCAGAACTACCCTCCATGCTGGTGGCAGCACCGGGTTAGGCCTGTGATCTCATAGCTCAGTGATCATTCCTCCAGGGATCAGGTGCCAGTCCCCCGATTCAGCACCCTCCTCTCTCTCCTCTCTCTGAAACAGTCCTTCACTCCTTCCCCACACACTTAGTCTCACAAAGAAAAGCAGCACTCTTTCCACAAACGTTATATCCAACAGTTCTTCCTTTCTTACATTAACCGGAGTGAGGTTGAAGGCGGTCCTTTGGATAACAGGAGCACCCTGGCTCCCCTCTTACTGATGCCTCCAAGGTGGACAGGTGCCCCTAACTGATGGGGACCCACTGACGTCTCTGCAATACAGATGTGGGATAACTAGTACTTTGGCCTCAACTTTGGGCTTTATTTCCAATGAAAAGAGAGAATTTTTAAAAAGCCCAGTATGACGCCTTGTTATGAATGCACTTCTCACTGTATACTTTAGAAGATTTCCCTGTATTGCTCTTCAAAGCTGTTCATGGAAATAATCTGCTTGATATCTGCCTAATACAACATTTTTTGAGGATCATGAACTCCTGGAAAACCAATATTTTAGGAAGACAAATAAGCTGGGCTAAATTTACCTATGTTTTCCTTGTAATTTTTCTAATTATAGATGATCCAATGAGAGATACTAAACAGAAGAACAGCAAGACGTCCCTTCACATTATTCTTCTTTATAAAGAAAAACCCTAAAGATAGTTGACTCAGCTAGGTTTTAGTCCTACTTACTAGAACTATTTTTCACAACTGCAGCCAAATGTGTGTCTAAATGTGGCCCTCATGCTTAGGTATGATTAGCTCCAGCTCCAGGTACTGTGACCCAGGAAATCACACTGGGATTAGAGCCTTTCAGTTCCAAAGGCTTCTTCACTGGATTTTCTACTCTACCAGTACAAAATTATTTACTTTATAAATGCATTGAAGCATTACACTGTACCCCAGTGTTAAGGTTTATACGTTGTGTCATCTTGAGAAGTCTGCTTCACAAGGTGACTCAGCACTCTACATGCAGGGTGGAGAGCACAGGAAGTCACCCTCTAGGGTACTGTTCACTGTGTCAGTTGGAGAAGGTTAGAATTTTCACTGATTCAGCAGGGGGCAGGGTCCTCAGCCTGTGCACAGATGGTTTGAACGCTACACTCACCCCGGGGCAGTAGCTTGCTCACAATAAAAGGCAAACAAGGAGGGACTGACGGCTGGTTGTTCAGAGCTCTAGTCTTCACTTCAGATTGGACGTCATCTCCTGGATTCTGGCACAGACTGTTTGACCTCCACTTGAGACTCTTCAGTCTTTATCGAAAATTCTTCAGTGTTCTGTCGCAGACCCATTGCCCCGATACAGACATGAACTGGAGCAGTGAGGTCCCGTCCTTGGGCTGGACACTTCAACCTCCAGTGTGCAGAAACCCCCTGTGTGCTCCCTCATCCGACTTTGTGGCTGACTATTGTAAGCCAATCTTGTAATTTCTTATACTTCTGTATATCTTGTGTTATATCTGTTTTTCTTATAAACGCTGATGGATACATTATATGTTATATGTTATATGTTATATGTTATGTGTTATGTGTTATGTGTTATGTGTTATGTGTGTTATATGTGTTATATGTGTTATATGTGTTATATGTGTTATATGTGTTATATATGTTATATATGTTATATGTTATATGTTATATGTTTTATGTTTTGTTTTATGTATTATGTATTATGTATTATGTATTATGTATTATGTATTATGTATTATGTATTATATATTATATATTATATATTATATATTATATATTATATATTATATATTATATTGTATATTGTATATTGTATATTGTATATTGTATATTGTATATTATATTGTATATTGTATATTGTATATTATATTGTATATTGTATATTGTATATTGTATATTATATATTATATATTGTATATTGTATATTGTATATTGTATATTGTATATTATATATTATATATTTATTATATATTATATATTTATTATATATTATATATTTATTATATATTATATATAATGTATCAGTTTAATGTTTAAAAAACTATTTACTTTGAAATTTAGAATACATTAAGGGTGTTTTCCACCATAAATATCAAATATCACTTCCACTAACCAAATCCATTGTTCCAAAGTACACCATTTCTCTACAGATACTAAGTGCACTTTCCACTATGCTCTGCCTCTTCAATTCTTGAGTATGCTAATATGTAGGTCAAATGTCATCACCTCCACTACATGGGAAATGAGATCCACTTGTGCAAAAAGATTAGTGACCTTGGAATAGAAACCAAGTACAAAACATCTGTTGGAAATGTTCCTGAGTCACTGAAGTAATTGCAACCTGTTAGAAAGACAGAGGAGCCTATATATACCTGCATGACACTTTTGTGTTGTTGAGGATGCTTTTAAACATTCTCCTAGGAAGAAAAAGTGATAAGGTATAAGCAAGTAACCAGGGCTTGTAAATGCTTGTAACAAAAAGTATATATATATATATATATATATATATATATATATATATATATATATATAGAGAGAGAGAGAGAGAGAGAGAGAGAGACTAGGTGAAAGGTAGCAAAAAAATGAATAAGGTAGGATATACCTTCTATTATTTGATATACCTATAGAATAAAGTATACCAAATAAAAGACATTACTGGAAAATAATTTAACTTTAAATTTAAGTAACATTCCAGATAAGCTTTCATAAAAATAACAGAAATAGGACAAAAAGCTTAATAAGTATTTAAATACAGCTAAAACATAAAATATTTCAAATT
The DNA here is from genome assembly GCA_004027295.1 of Dolichotis patagonum. Lineage (NCBI taxonomy): Eukaryota > Metazoa > Chordata > Mammalia > Rodentia > Caviidae > Dolichotis > Dolichotis patagonum. The sequence continues at coordinate 11,735 of PVJX010040075.1, read as the reverse complement.
TCCTAAGCTTGCAGATTTGTTACTACAGAGTAAGTAAGCAGTCAGTAAAAAATCTTACCAAGTAAATTTTGTTAAATCTCAGAAAACCATATACAAAGGCAATGCATCTTGTATATTAAATACAGGTAGGAAATAAAGGCATTTCTATTAGTAACTAAAAAAGACACTAAGTCAAATGGGTGAGGAGCATTAGATAGGTGTTCAAGCAAGTCTTTTAATGTCTACAAAAGGGCCCTTATCTATGTGAATCCAGATGTATCTTGTTTGATGAGTCTAATTTTAATTCCAAGAATAAATGACAATGCATTTGAAGAAAATAAATCTGTCAAATGATGAACAGCAGTGAGTCCCAATGTATAAGATTTCAACTGAAATTGTATAAATGCACTAACTTTTGAAAAACAACATCAAAAAGCGCCTTATTTTTGGAGACAAGCATCTTAATCACTCGGAAATATTTTCTTTCAATATCTTTTATTTGAATTCTTATCAATAGGCATTATATGTTTAGCACAGGAAATATAGAAATATACCATATATATGTATGTCTATATATGAGAACAATCTTTTTTGAAATTTTTGCCTTCTGTCTCATTCTCCAAATAACATTCTAATTTGTGTGCTTTTAAATATTCAATGCAGTTGGATTGAATTCAATTTCCTACCCGCCTAAAGGTTTTGCTGTTAAGGGATACAGCAGAGAAAAGGGAGTGTGGTGACACATTTAATGATCCAGCCTGTTTGACTTCGTCCCGGACTTCTGGCTCTTCAGGAGGCCCTTGTCTTATTTTATTTTGCACTGGGACTGGTGTTTATTTTATTTTATTTTACTTTATTTTATTTTATTTATTTATTTATTTATTTATTTGCCAGTTTGGTTTCATGCCCTGCTTTTTGCTTCTCCAACCTACTTAGCTGTCATGGTATGGGTCAAGTTCACTTACACATTTCTCCAGATCTTCCTCTTGTTTCCCTTCTTTGGCAAGGGTTATGTTTTCCTACCTGAAAGCCTTACAAAGACAGGTCTTTCAGTAAGAGAATGTGTGACCTGTCCAGGTGAAGCACAATATGGGGAAACCATCTCTTTTAAACTATTACATTTATAACTGCACTGCAATTGCCTCAATGTAATCACCTAAGTGATCATGCAAATTTATAAGGGTGTTGACAAAGCAAGTTATACAAAGGAAGTTCTGCTGAAATTAAAAGAACATTGCAACCTAACCCTGTCCCTAATAGAAGAGTTTTAGTTTGGCTGGAGGTGGTATCATGTAGCTATGCAAGTATATTTTTGTAGAACACTTTGCAATTTTTATGTCCACTGTGGGAGAATTCTTTCAAGAGAGCTGGATCATAAGGTTACTTCAAAGCTTTTGAAATTCAAGATGAATTGAAAGAGCTTTGCCACATAGAGCACTATCTAGTCCAATGATCAAACACTATTTAGAAAGCAGAGCTCAAAGTCTGCTAATTGTTTGCCTACGTTCATGGCAACCAGATCCAGCATCAATAGAAACACTTGATATGATTTGCCGTTTGCACTTCTTCTTTTTGAATACTTAATTCTTTATAAATTTACTTGTAAGCTTCATTTCATCAATATCAATATCTGACAAGCAGATATTCTAGTATTTCCAACAACTGGGAATTTTAGCTGTCCTAATTTCCAATGGAAAATACTTTATCCGAGTTAACTCATTGTTACAGCAGTTCTTTTTTTGCAAATTTGTTTCTATCAATTTGCAGCTCACCTTTTTCTTCTTGGCTTCTAAACAAGCACACAATTATTGTCATATTTAAGAAGTAAATGTTAGGGTCGGGAATTTAGCTCAATGGCATAAGCACCTGTCTGGCAAGTGCAAGGTCGTGAGTTTGATCCCCAGTACCGCCAAAAAAAAAAAAAAAAGTAAATGTTAAAATATAGGTCACAAACTTGCACCTCTTTGACTGAATTCAGCATGTGGAAATTTTTATTTAACTTGTAACACATTAATAAAAACAACATACATAGCTATACAAGAAATACAAAATACATTCACATGTAAATACATATGTAGAAAAAACTCTTAACAATAGATATTATTACTGATTTATCTTCACTGCTTTGTGTGTTTCAATGTTTAAACTTTACTATAGTCCACATATATTGCTCTTACAACTAGAAATAAACATTAGAACTTTAGAACATTCTTTAGAACAAACTTTAGAACATTCACACTTTTGGAAATTCAAAATAAACAGATTTTTATTTGCTTTTAAGAGTTTCTCTTCTATTAGTTTGCGGTAAAATCTCCGTGGAGCACTTGGGTGGCTTCCAGACAGAGTGACTGCATGAGTTTTTTTCATTCTCTTTCCCTATTCTCCCTCTTCCATTTCTCCATCTCTTAGTTCCCTTCCCATTTGTAAGAGCTCTATTACCCTCTTTCCCATTATTTTTTATTTTGCTCTTTATTTGCATTTTGAGTTCCTCAGGAACTTTTTAAGGAATTACCTTCATTTGGTACATGATTGTTTGTGGCTGTCACTGCCTGTTTGTCACATGATGGACCACACTACACCAGCTATGCAGTCTAACAAGGACAGGATCATGAGTCTCTCCCTCCTGGGTCCTCATGCAGGACATTGCTTTGCTTTAGAAAAGAGAGTCAGGCAGACCAGGCCCACAAACTAGCATTAGTTCCTGCCAGAAGACATCGTCACCTTTCTGACAAACTAGTAACCACAAAAAGATCATAAAACACCTGCACAAGAACATTCTCTTTGTACCAGAGATGTTTCAACTTGACATGTCTACCAGCAGACATTTACTGCAGTATCAGTACTTGGAATCAGCAAGGTTTGGAATTGTACACAGAAGACATAATGCAAAACCAAATATCACTTAGGTATATTAATACTAGTTATTGAGAACTTCCAGTGTTTTCACTGGTACATTTTTTGCAGTCATTCAAGATGTGAAATAAAAACAATATACTGTCTTACTAGGAAGTCCTCATAAAAATCTTGCTAAGGAAAATAGAACTTACCCTTTGTATTAGTCAAAGTTTTACTAGAGAAAACAGATATAACACAAGACATATAAATGTATAAGAAATTACAAGATTGGCTTACGATGGTTAGCAAAAGATACAAATGAGGAATGATTCAATCCAAGGTCTGGAGTTCACTCCAATGTTCAGTGCAAGTCTGCACCAGCAGCCCAGTGGGCCTGTGACAGAAAGCCAAAGGATCTACACTGGAAGGCTTGAGTCTAGGCCAGAAGGCTGAAGGATTCAAGGCAGAAGCTGAAGAGTCTGCACTGGAAGCCAGGAGATGATATCCAGGCCAAAGGCGAAAACTGGAGCTCTCTGAAGAACTGCATGCATCGTTCCTCCTTCCCTTTCATACCAACCAGGCCATGAGCCACCGTAGGGTGGGTCTTCTACACCCTAGGTTGTAGAATTGCTAAACCGATTTAGTTAAGCTTCTAAATGTCTCAAGTTGACACAATCAATCAACCACTATACCTTCCATTTTTAAAGTTAAAATATTATGCTCGCTAAATCTCAAAACTATAGTTTGATTCCATGAACCATTAAAGTGCCCCATCTGTGTAGGTATTGGGAAAATACTCTTTATTTCCCAACTCAAGATTTCCTAGAGGGAGCATATTAAAAGGAAAAATAGAGACAGAGAAAAAATAGAAAAGATTCTCTAACAGAAAACAATTTTAAAACTGAACAGTGGTGATTCCATTTCTTTTGCTTTGCTTTTCAGAATTCAGATCACGAATTGTTGCTTTCTCCCATGTAAGAACCTCACGAGAGTGTCCGAGCACAGTTCTCAGATGACACATTTGATGTGGCCAGGGAAGGGATGCTCCTCAAGCACCTCCTGTCGAGTCTGGTTGTTTTTGGAGGGAAAAAAGATCACTTGGATGTGAATTCAGACTGAAGCTGCTGTCCAAAGTCTCTGCCCTATGTTTTGAAGTGAAATTATAGAGGAATGGAGAATATCTAAATCTCCTGACGAATGGATCCTGAATCTTAGCCTCTGCTTTCTAAAGCACAGTCTGTTAATGTTGTTGCCTTGGTCTATTTTCACATTTTCTCAACTATTTTACAACTTCTACACTGGAAAGCGAAGTCCATATTGCTCCAATATTGAGGTTCAAAGGAAAATTTGTTTGGTTTCAATTAATATATCTATATAGTCTTAATCTTTTTGTGCCTAACATATTCCAATGATTATTCTTTTTAGTTTGGTTAACTAGAGTTCTATAGTTTAATGAATTTAGGGGTGTATAGTAATATTTTGGCGATGTGATCAAAACATAAGGGTCATTTTTTAGTTTGCTAGCAAGTGCTAACAATGTGACTTATTATAGATGTGAGGTAAATATTTGAAATTAATTATTAAAAATGAATTAATGAATTAAACTATCTTTCAAAAGATCCAAATTTTATATTAATCAACATGAAACTCCATAGGAATATTGTAGGAAGTAAAAATATATCAAAAATTGTATAAGCAATTGAAATGCAATTAATAATTAAAGAATTTGGAATTTAGAAAAAAGAGTTTATTTCTCACACATAATAAGAAGCTCAGAATTTGGCAGCTCTGGACTGGTATCTGTTTGTGTGATATTTTCATACTTATGCTTGCAAAGTTTTTGTAGCTCTTACAAGTCTAATATCAACATTTCATGCAGAAAATAAGAAGATGGCAGTGTCTGCCTCTACCAGAAAAGCAGAATGTTTCAGAAATATTAATAAACTTCTACTGCTGTACTTCTCACTGTCTATCAGTCCATCTCAAGGCAACCCCTGGCTACAGTGGAGGCTAGAATGCTAACGGAACTATTGATGGGACACATTTCCACCGCAGACAAAGTCCATGATCCATTAGGAAAGAACAGATGATCCACTGGGCAGGCACCTGCAATAGCTGCCAGCAATGTGATGACCCAGTGTTATGGATTAAGAACTGGTGGTCAACTTAACACCAGCTGGATTACATCAACATGGCGCTGAGCGGAGATGTTTCACCTGAGGAAGGTTGCCAGCATAAATGGAGACGTGGAGGCGAAGGAAGAGCATTAAGGCATTATGGCATTGAGACGTTGAGGTATTGTGGGTTCTCCTACGTGTTGCTGCTTGAGCCGTTAGGTTCTCCTGGAGACGCTCGGACCCTCACATCAAGCATTGCTTCCTGGCTCCGGAGGGGAAGATGTGTGCTGCTTGGTCTCCAGAATGAACTCGTCACACTGGCCTCCTGGCATGTACTCAACTATGCTTGTTGTTGGAGCTTGGGGTCTCCATGTCGCTGAGGATGGCTGTGGTGCTTTTCAGGACAGCCCTGGTGTTTGTTGTGACTGTGACTTCTCAGCTCCAACATAAAACCCTCAACCTATCAGCGCAGCTCCTTCACCCTGCGGGCATAGACTTGCTAGTTTCTACCACTGACCTTCGGGCCTTCCCGGCATGGATCCATAAAAGAGACTGGCGTGAGTCCTTCTCCTGGGCTCTAGACCTCCAGTTGGACTCATGGGAGGTACTGTCATGAGCTCTGGGTCTTTATCTGGGCTCATGTGGGACATTGCTGTGGGATTTAGGCCCTTGGCTAAATATCCTATGTCTTTGGTGCTGTGAATAGATTTCCTGCATTTTCTTATGTTAACACTGGGTGACCATCATAAAAATATTATAAATTCCAGGTCCTGATTCTAATTGTTCTCTGCACAACCCCTGACGACAACACCCAAGAAGGCTGCTCAGTGTCCAGCATGAAATGACCACTGTGTAAACTGTAGCTATTATTGCTTATTTATCAAATAACATTACTGTCCTCTTACAGTTGTCTCAGTAATGAAAATTGATTTGTACACTTGATGTGTTTAAATTTTAGTATTTCACTGTCTGTGAAATTCTATAGAAGCAATTATATTTTTAATTTAGTATTGCCAACATTTCTGTTTTCTCTTTAACTTTCCAAAGTATTCTTTAATATGACACTCTTTCCTTTTTTAAAAACTATCAAACTTGCTGAGCACAAATTATGGCCCAGATGTTTACTATGTACTAACATAGTTTCAATATTAAATGGGACAAGGCCCATATCATAGAAAATGGTGATCTTATAACTAACAATCCAACTCAGATTTTGGAAGGAAAAGAGAATTATGATATTTATTTAATCTTAAAGTAAAATTAAAATTAAATCTAAACTTACCTAAACTGAATTTTGAACAAATCCTGAAGTTACTCTACCTGGGGAACTCACAACCTTAAGCCCAAGTAATAGTAATAAAATGGGTTGAAGTTAACATTATTGACACATAGTAAGTACTATAGACACACAAAGAAGGAAGAGATGTCCTGCTTTTTCAATATAGATTTATTCTTGATATAGGATCAATTCCTGCACAATCCCAGATATTAGGTAAAAATGTTATTTGTTCTGCTAGAGTAGCCCAAGCAATGCTTGTAGTATTTTTGCAGATGTGGACCCAGGTATGGAACTTCCATGCACATCAATGGGCTCACAGTGCCTGCATGTTGGCCAGGCTGGAGCTGTGGCAGGCTTAGCATCTCCAGCTGGTACTCAGCAGCTCCACGGCAAATCAAGGAGGCGTGACAAAGGGTTAAACCCTCAGCAACACTTCTCTGCCGACAGCCCCATCCAGGACGCACTGAGCAGCCATGAGGCGCTGCACTAAAACTGACCGGAAACAGCACGTGATAGAAGTACATATAAGACCTATTCCTTCCTCCCAAGAAGTCCTGACATCTCTTATCTAAACATCAAAGGGGCTTTTTCTGTGAGGCCAGAGAAAACGCCCTCGTCAATGTGCAATTTTAAGGTACAACTTTAGACGCAATAGAGGTATTTCTAAATTTTAACAGGAATTAAAAAAAACATTTTTGAGATATTTAAATTTGCTTGTCTAGACCCTTTCCCATGTTTTCAAACCCTAAGCAAACTCCTGTCTCTCTCTGACTGTGTTCCTGTCTAGGAAACTCGCCTGCCGTCTACCTTGACTGCATATGCTGTTTTAAATCAACTCTTCTTTCTCAATTTTATCTTGGTAAATTTTTTTTCCCTAGCACCTCACAGGCCCTGCACCCACTGTCTCCAAAGCAAAAGTGTGTGGATATTAACACTCCATGGGGCAGAGGCGCAGCAGTGGAAAATAGTGCAGGTCAGGGTCCTCTTTTCCCATAGACTGTCCGAGACAGCCGTCTACACAGCCCCACAGAGCGCCTGTCTTGTTCCAGGGATCAGCAGCAGCACCTTTATCAGTGGTGGCCACATGGACAATAGCTCTGACTCTCATGTTGCCTTTTCCCCCTTTCCTGCTACATTTCCTCTTTCCTTCTCTCCTTTGCTCTGGGACTGCGCTGAACCTAAATATCCTTCTGTATCTTATTCTCTACATTCTGACCTAAATTAAACTACTGTAATACTGCTTCACTCTCTTCTACCTACTTAATACTAATTTCCACAAAGTGGCACTTCACAAGTAGTAAAATTATTTGACAAAAAGGTTTTCTTTGATTTGACTGACGGTGGGAACGCGTTGCAGGCCCCAAATTTGCGGTTTCTTTTGTAGAGGAATCAAGGCTAGACAAATAAGTCTTAGAGACGAAGATGTAATGGCTGCTCATCCAAGGGAGTCTGAAAGATTTCCACTACTTCAGTTTTGCAAAGCAAAAGACCCCCACCCTGAGAGTGTATCACCAGTTAAAGACTAGACTGAAGGATTTCCAGATTCGGAGGAAAATAATTCAAGAGCCACCCTTGGTTATTTTAATGTCAACAACTGGGATAGCTTATGCTCCCTTTTCTGACATCACATTCTCATTTACAACAGACAATCGTACTGACCAAAATGGAGTCCAGAGATTGACGATTTAATAACGGAGGTTTACCAATATTGTGAAAAGTAAACTTTTAGTTGTTATGTTATTTTAGTGACACCATTCTTAAAAGTGGTTTGGCTCCCTATGAAAATTTTATTACTGAAGAAAAGATTTAATAATATATAGGGGTATATATTTCATTACCCTATATAGCATGAAATTCTTTATACATTATTTTCAAATGACTCATTTTGAGCTTTTTTAAATAGACTATCACCTTGATTCATAGCGATTACTTCTTTATCATATGTATTCTTGCAAGCATTTACCAATTTTCTGAATTTAAATCTATTTCTTTTTTGATATAAAATGTGACAATAGTTTCTTTAAAGCATTTTAAAACTGTAATTTAGGATGATATAATTGTTATAATATACTTATATAGAAATAGTATTTTGTGAATTTAAATAAGTAAAATTTCTAATCAAATATTTGAGAAACAGTTATTTTTAAGTTTTAAATGGAATTGAGTTCTTTTTGGCAGTTTCTAAGTTCATACAAATTCTGCCTGAAAAAAAGAAAGAGAGAGAAAAATATAAAGAAATCTTATTAGGTAAAAATGAGAAAATTACTTTGAAACCGTATCTGCGTGAAGTAACTACCACTGAAATGTGGAAAAAGGAAACTGGATAGTGTTTGCCTTTAAGCCTGAATCCTCTTCCTTGATACCTGGTATACATTTTAGACAAGTCACTTAGCTGAGTTCTTTTGTTGGTCTTGGGATCTACTTCATTGCTCATGACATATTCTGAGGCAGTTTTAACATGATTTATTTAGCTGTTCCATTGTAGGTTAACAGTCTCCCAAATTAAACTACTGGTGCCTCACACTAAAAGAAAAAAAAGGGAGGGGTGGCCCGTTCAGGTAAAATTGCATTTCACTTAGGTAAAATAGCTTATTACAGTTTTATTACCAAATATATTTTTGTTTCTACCAGTCTCCAAGAGTGTATAGACATATCAAAAAGGTTACTTTCTCTGTGCTTTCTTCTAAATATACTTTTTTGGAAGTATATTTTTAGGCTTAGGCTCAGATTTGGAGTTTTCTTCATTTCTTAACAATGGCTTATAAGGCAAAAAGATCTAGCTTAATTTCTTTGAAAAATAATTTTCATAATGGAAAGATTTTTGCCTTGGAATTTGGGTAACTTTTAATTTTTTCCATCTTTTGGAAGACATATCATGAATGTTAATGCAATACTTAGTACTCTAGAAATATTCATCAAATTTTATGTTTACTAAATATGTGCAAAATAGAAAAAAACAGTAGATAAACTTCTGTATTTAGTTTTACTTCTGTCTTCTGGGAACTTAATCCTTTATTACAAAATAAAAAAGATAAATAAATGGCATTGTGGATGGCATTACTGCTAAAATAAGTGTTCTCCAATGAATATATTGCTGGTTAGTTGCTTTCTCTGAAGGCACTGTGGTAAGTTGTTTTTGTTCTTATCATGGCATTTTAGCTTCTCTATTTTACTATAATATGAGGGAGACTAGCACAGCCTCTGGTACAATATATATAACTTGAATGTTGCAGTGGCCTATGAGAACTAGGTTGTAAACATAAACTGTGAATTTATTTTTCTGCCTTGAAAAATGTACATAATTTTGCACTTAGCTCAAGATACAATTAATGTGCATCAAAACTTAAGTAATGGTTTGTTTTATGCGTTTTTCAGATCTTATCATGTTTTTGATTATACAGTTCATTTTTCATCTAACATATCAGGACATCAAACTAACATTTTGGGAATTGAGTAGTGGTTGGACGGAATTAAATTCATGGTAAAGCTCCATTTCTACAACTTCTTGAAATTGGTCTTGTGCTTTGCATAACCAAGAGTTTCTGACAAACTAAAAGTGTATTAAATATTTGGCAAATTAGTTATGAACATTTAAAAAAACAGTAACTGAATTAAAGAGACTTTTAATTCACAATAAGGTTTTGCTTTAGCTGGATATTTGTAGGGTTTCATCTTTTTTTTTTTTTTTAAACAGGGTCCCTCTGTGTCATTCAGACTGGCCTTGAACTCACTTATGTAACCTAGGCTGGCTTCAAACTCACATGATCCTCCTGCTGTAAGGTTTCATCTTTGTGGGTAAAATCTATTTGATAACTGGTCAACTCTCTCCTTAATTTTATCTCGGAAGACAGAGTGCATAACTTCACAAATTTATTATAGTGATTATTAGTATTTGCATAAGAATTTCTACTAAAATATGAAGGAAATGATGATAATGGAAATACTTGGGCATAAATTTGATTGGTAAATATAAAAGTGATTCTCATAATATCCCATGCTACTGAACAAAATCTATTTTTGGAGACCCACTACATCTCTTCCTATGAAACTTTTAGTATTTCTTTTGTCAGGGTTGGGTTAAAAGGCATTGCCAGTTACTTAGGCTAAAAATTATGGTAATACTGACATAGTGATTTATTTTTCTAATGTGTGTGAAAAAAATGAATGTACAATAAGGACATTAAGTAACTAACGTGATAAAGTGGTGAAAACATGAACAACATCAGATTGAAAAAAGTAGCTGAGCTGGTGTTTTCAGTTCCCTAAACCACCAAGTAGGCAACTTGATTAATGGTGCAGACTGCAAGCAATTCAGTGACCACCTGAATTAACATAAGCAGATCATAATCACCTGACAAACCACCAGTCTACTGTTGCAGTGGGAACAACTGACATTAGGTCTTACACCTGACCTGAACCAAAGTACCTGTTGATTTCAAATTATACAGACATAAATGCAATTTTAAAAACTTTTCAGGCATACTGTTTAAAATATAATACTGATTTATCACATTATCAAAAGTAAATTCAGAATAAACATTGACTTATAATTAAGAAGCTCTGATTAGGAAAATGCAAAAATAATTCAAGATCATTATTGTCTTTCCCAGAAATAGTAGAAAGATTGCAATTCTACTTCTGGGTCACCATTTATGTATTCTTTAGTTGTTGTTTCTTTTGTTCCATTTTTATATTCTCAACCATTTATCATAAGCTAAAAAGACCTATTAATCATTTCCTCTAACTGCTACACTGCATAGTGTATCAACTGGAGTCTTGAAATAAAAATAAGATGAATGATCTGACATGAATTGTAGCCTGATAAACCAATAACAAGGATCTGACACATGGTAGATTTAATAATTCTTGTCTTATGTTTAAAATACACACTTACTACATCCTTCTGATTTGCCATTTCCTTTATAACAGCATTCTGAAAGAAGTACAGATTACAGAGGGGGGAAGTTAAATCCAAATTAAGTTACATACTGCATATAAAACAAGAATAAATGTGCTGAGTAACAGCAGCACTATCTTTTCTACAGTGTTTTAGTCATTCATGAAGGAAGTACCAAATCATGTCTAAAGAGAATAGACCACATTATTATTGATCTTGTATAGGCAGCAAGCTTCTCTGCAAAGTTATATAGCACCATAGGCTGAATGATTTATTTTTCTAAGGGACAAGTACTTAAAGATTGCATTTTGCCTGAAGAAACCCAGAAAAGAACACATTAATATAAATACTCTTACATTAGGGTCACTTACTTCTTAAGAGTTTATATAGCAATTGAATGGGTAATAAAATTTTGGGGTGATATCTAAAAATATGAAAAAATACCAATGTTTGCTAATTTACCATATTTAACATAACAGATTACATCTTTGATTTTGATTTGTGTAATGGGCTATACAATTGTCCAACGAGGATGATGCCTTCTAGAGTGCCAAGCTGACTCATCAAGGGTTAATTTAGAGTTGTCACTGTATTATTCCCTTAACATTTTATTATGCAACTGAAAAAT
>PVJX010040074.1:0-15475 GCA_004027295.1 Dolichotis patagonum | reverse complement strand
AACATAAATAGAACTCTCTTGAGTACTTTGAAAATTTGGGCTCTATATTTAGACAGACAAAGTTCAAAGCCATGTAAGCAGCTAAACAGACATATTCAACCTTTCTGTAACTGTTTTCTTACTTATATAATGAAGATAATGACTCATGGTATGTTAGTATTGAATGATTCAAGAAATCTGCTTATTTAGGTTATCTGGTATCTAAAAGGTGTGTAGCAACGATTTGTTATTATTGGAATTAAACCAGAACTTTTTAGCTATTTTATAGAAGAGGAATTTTAGAAACAACTGTCATAAATCAGAAATCATAAACAATATCAAGGTAAACTGAATAATTTCAATGAATAAAATAAAAGCTCATCAGTAACAATTCTTTTGGTCTTTCTTTTTTGTATTAGACATTTTCCTGTACCTCAGAATATATATCTCTAAGTAATCCATGCATGGTTCTTAATACAGTGGGTAGAATTCCAGTTTTAAAATATCTGTATTTTATACATTTTTATATTATATAAAATTACACAGCCTATCTCACATTTTCCAGAAATCCATGCTTCAGAGGCTGACTTACCCATTATGAGTAGTCCTAAACCTGAGACAACCTACTGAATCCTTTTAAGAATTGAGCTCCTCCTAGTAATCATTAGTCTATTAGTCCATAAAAGGTCCAACTGACAAAAGAATTAGACTTGCCATCTCCTGTTGTGCACTGAATGCTGTGTTTTACTCCCTAAATTCGTATTTTGAAGTCATAACCTCTAACATAGTGCTATTTGGAAGAGATTTTTGTCAGAACTCTGGGAAATGATTAGGAATAATAGGTTGGAGGGTGTAACCCTCAGAAGAGTAACAGTGGCCTCATAAAATGAAGTAAAAATCTCTCTTTACTTGGCTTCTCTGTGCACACAGTGAAGAAAAGCCAGATGAAGACACAGTTAGAAGGCAATTGTTTTCAAGCCTGGAGAAGACTTACTGTCAGGAAACAAATTTGATGGTTCTTTGATTTTAGACTTTCAGTATCCAGAAGAGTGGGGAATAAGTCCCTGGGGTTTTAGCCTGGCAGTCTATGGTATTTTGTTACAGTAGGCCAAGAGAGGACACTTCACAATGTCTCTGCCTTATAAACTGATGAATGAAAACATTAAAAGGCTTCAAAGCTATGTAATGGGGAATCATGATTACCACAAAATCTTATATACTCTTACCAATTTTCATATTAGTCATGCTTTAAGTTCATCAAGTGAATCATTAAGAAAGTAGTAGATGGTAAATGACTCATTGATTTGAATAAAAATTTAAAAGTCCATTGAAATAATTATGTGCTCTTTTGATAAAATATAATGACTGTTAGTTTTTGAAACTAGCATAAAGTTTTTGTTTTACTTATTTACTAGTTTATATTAAAACTGCTTTGTCTTTATGGGTAATAGTCTAATATCTTCAATGTCATTTTCTTCTCTAGAGTTTTAGTACCATTGTCAGTGAGCATTCATTTTCTCTATAAAACAAGTAACACTAAATGCAATACTAAGAACCAAGCTAGCAAATTAATTACATGTTCTGTGGTCGTTGAAGATATACAGAATGTAATACCAAATTGTTTATTCAGAGAATTGTTATCTTTACAAAATCATAACCAGATTTTATCATAACAAGTACATGCAGAATTCTCAGGTTCTAGCACATTTCAGTGTCTGGAGGTAGCTCTGAGGAGTTTTTCAAATGAATTCTAAACTGGACTGTGTAAGAGGATTTTGTGACTTCATACAGCCTCACCCTATTGTGATGTAACTGTGGTTGGCTGCCAGATACCTATATAATGGCCAGCATGAGGGAAAATAATTAGCATAAAGCCATACAGCTCCTGGTGTACCCAAAGAGTCAACAGCAGTTCCTCATGATAAACATTGTTTTTAAAATGGTGGTTTTCATTTCTGAAAGGAAGCACCTTTATCTTCCCAACAATTTTTGCTGGATTTTAGTGCACTTGTGTGCCCACATGTATGCACACTCACTCACCCACACACATACACACAAACACACTTATGTTATACTTTCTGTAATTATATCTGTTATATTTTTATATATTCTGTATATGCTGTACTTTATAAATTCTGTACACACAGACACACACACAGATCACATACAAGAAAAGACACATTCCTTTTGAGAATATGCCTTGATTGTCACCTGTTGGTGAGGCATGTGATTATAGATTGCAGTCATTTCTTTTTAGGCAGTCTCACTTGCAGGTAACTGTAAAACCCTAGCTTTTGTGTTGGTTAAATTCACATCAGTTAATATGTGAACATTTATCAATGTTAAAATAGTTTTCTGTTTGATATTCAGAATATAATGTTTCATATGAAATGGTTTTTATTCTTAAAAATCTTGTGATCCTCTTGGGCAGCAGTGACAAAAAATTGTTAAGCTAATAAAAACAGAAGAGACTACCAGGTCAATCAAGAACTACTTGGTAAGTATCTGTTATTAGAAGGGGCTATGAAATGACAGCATGAAAGTTGTATCATTGGGCAATTCAATTCTGAGTAAGTTGCAATATCAGAGGGCTGAGAACGATTCCTAAGAGGAGAGGCCATTGGATGATACTTAATGTAATATGAATGAAAAATAAATGCATAACCTCACAGAAATGCAAATTAAAACAGTAGTAAAATAGTCTTTGGTGGGAGTCGGGACAAGGATGAAAACATTTCTAGATTCCTGATGTTGGTCTGAGAGAAAGTGTGAACACACACACATGGGCATGTTTGCTTTTCCTGTAAGCAGTTTAAACCCTGTGGAGTGCAATTTAAATAATTATTTCATTATGAAATTATAAATGTAGTAATTAGCTTTAAGTTCCTCTTTTGGGGAATTTATCATTAGAAATGCTGTCATGAATCTACAAAAATAACATTATACACACATGAAGAAAAATAGGAAATTTGAAACATCTGTCTCTCAAAGTAATCATATTTTTAGTTAAACTCTTTCCACATTAAATCACCTATTGTACTCTGAAACAGGTATATTTGTACTATGGAATAGCATTCAGAAATAACAAGGAATGAAATACTGATACATGCTAAGATCTAAATAAATTTTAAAAATATTTGCTACATGAAAGAAGTCAGAAACAAAAGACAGTAGATTCTATACTTGTATTAAATGAAATGTACAGAAATAAAAATCTGTGGAATTTGAGAGTCATTTGGTTTTGCCTGGAACTAGAAGTGAGGATGATGAGTAATGACAAATACTAAGAATCTTTTGGGGTGATGGGATTATTCTATAATTGGATAATGCTTATGGTTATACAAATCTATAAATTCACTAAAAATAATTTTATTATTAATCTAAAATAAGTGAAAAGATTTGTCTTTTTGAGACTTCTGGATTTTCACAAAGTCAAAATGATCATGAAAGGTACACATTTTTAATCATTTTAGGACACTGAGATAGCTGTGACGGTGCAATGAAAGTGCATTCAAAGGGAGGGGGGATTATTTTTAGTAAGACAAATTACAAGGTATCTTGTACTGTAGTTTTTAAGAAGTTTAAACAGTCATTGTAGTTGTTAGTCATACCTGTTAAAGGAGTTTTCTGGGGCTCCCTTTCACCTAAGGTTTTCATAAAGTAGGAGGTAATGTTTGAGAGGAATTAGAGAGGTGAGCAGTGACATGGAGTGAGTGGAAAGGAAGATTTAGTGGCTGTGGACCAGAAATGACTTGGAAAGACTGATGTCAAATGGAGTGTTTCCGTGACCATTTTGTACTCTACATTGGCAGTGCTTCCCGTGACCTCAAAATCTTCTGCAGTCACAAAGGCTTAGTGTCCTGGGTGTGATTAACTTTCCAGTAGAGACCAATGAAGAGTTTATTCCTGTGTTAAATTTAGGGTAACAGTACATTTGGTGTGACTTGTTGGACATGTGGCTTATACCTGTAATTCTAGCTCTATGGAGGCTCAGACAAGATGATGTAAGTTTGAGGCCATCCAGGACTATTTACATATTGAGTTTAAAGTCAGCTTGGACTATGCAGTGAGACTGGCTCACTCCTAAGCTCCCTAAAAGAAATGGTTTGTTTTTATTAGAGACATGGATCACAGGACACATGTAAGATGGTGGTGTTTGCATTTTTTTTTTGAAGGGCTTTTAACCTCTAGTCTCAATATCATCTCCAGAATAGCTACTCTAAGACATTGTATATCACTGCATACTGAAGCTTCCAGCAGATTACCTTATTTTTCTGTTTATGATTTTAATTTTTAATTTTAATTGGTTCCATATAATGTCATTCTTCCTAAATAAATTTGGTGGTTGTCGACTGTCATTTTTTTCCAAAAATATTTTGATTGCAATCAGTGGACAGCATTGTAGGCCATTCTTATTAGCTAGAGATGTTCTTTTCATAGATGCTAATATTAATCAGGAAGCATTTGCATATGTGGTTGGTTCTCTGTTTCAGCTTCTTTTCATAAGATACTGTACTATATAAACTTTCAACAAAAAAATGTATGTTTGGCAGAGAAGCTGTAGTCACTATAATAAAAACATGATGCATTTTATTAATTATACTTAGAATATGTATGAACAATGTTAATGAAATAATTGCAAAATGAAATTAATACTATTTTGTTATTTGTAGGTGCCTATAGAGCCTAACAAAATTTTTGTAATCACTAAAGGGTAGATTGGATGACTTTTCTTTTGGGTTTGGAAATTCTTTTCCTGTTCATGCATTCTTTAGAGCTCCTACTGTAGATTTTACAGCATGATTAGAAAACATAAACTAAAAATATTACTACCACCTGAATAAAAGAAGTTTGAATCATTCTGTTAAATCTCTGGGAGGGAGTTCGAATCCATAGAAGTCAGTGGTTTCAAATTACAGCTGTAGAATATGAATGATAATCAGGTTTTTTGTCAGTAGTAATGGTAGAAAAATATACAAGAGCTTTATGTCTTTTGAGGGGGATTTGGACATAAGCAAGAATGTGGCTACATCAACTGTACTAATTGTCAATAAAAGATGACTGAGGCAATGAATTAACAAGTCATACTTAATTTTTCAATGTTAGAAACAACATTTAAAAGTAAAATATTCCAGTACTTACTGCTAAA
The DNA here is from genome assembly GCA_004027295.1 of Dolichotis patagonum. NCBI lineage: Eukaryota > Metazoa > Chordata > Mammalia > Rodentia > Caviidae > Dolichotis > Dolichotis patagonum. The sequence continues at coordinate 10,347 of PVJX010040074.1, read as the reverse complement.
ACCATCCTCTTTTTATATATCTTCATTACTTTGCACATTGGGATCTCTCCAAGTGAAATAGCCTTTTACTGATCATCTGTGCAGACACATTCATTCTTTAAAAACTACCCTAGTGTCATATTACCAATAATTCATTGCAGAAGCCTTGACCAAAATGCAATCTCTGCTTTATAAGATACATACATACATATGTATGTGCTTTTCAATGTATTATTATGATTTTTCAGTGACCTATTTATAGTTTTCAACCATATTATCCTGTGGATAAAAATTCTGTCTTATTTATCATATTTTATAATTTTTGACATAGTTATTGAAAATTTTTGGAATGAATTGAAATGTGTTGTTTTTAAAAAGTTTTAAATTGCATCCAAAACCACAATAATGTTATTCCCAGTTGGTAAAAAAGGTGGAATACTGTGATTCAAAATTTAAAGATTTGATTTTAAATACTGACTCTGCCATTAATTTACTATTTATTGAAATGAAACAATGTCTTAATCTCTCAAAGTGGTAGTTTCCTAATATGTAAAATAGGGACAGTAATGCTTTTCTGCCTTGCATAACTTACATGAAGTTTATGATGATAGTCTGTTACAGGTATAAAATAAGCTTGTGTACTTAGTACTCTCATAAGTGAAGTCAATCCCAATTTATATGTAATTACAAGTCACTGATAGACTGCTTTGTGTCACTTTTTAGAAACTAAATGGGAAATTTATACAGAAAAGGAAAAATCAATGAATGTAGTGTTACCTGTTATGGTTTGGGTCTAGATGTCCCCCGAAAGCCTCATGCAGTCATGAGGATCTAGAGTGTGTGATGCTGGGAGCAAGGCTATGTGATTACTAAGGCAGTTCACTGACTGGTTTGACCTAGTTCTGGCTAGAATTAAGCATGAGAGTGCCACACTTGCCCTAGGACAGGTAGCCTGCATAAAATACAAGGGGCAGAAAGAGGGCAAATGTGTTCTTGTCTGCCTGCTTGCTGTGGACTGTTCCTCCGCTGTGATTCCTATCTACCTTGCCACCCTGCCATGGAGCCAGCTGTGAACTGAAACCTCTCAAACTAGGAGCCAAAAAGCCCTTTCTCCTTTAAGTTTGGGTGTTTGGTTTTTTGTCTCAGCAATAAGAGAAGTAACTAAGATGCTCATTTCTTCTTTTGCATTTTTATTGGCTTTTTAAAACAATTTCCTAAATTTTTCTATAATATAAATTTCACTTTGTAGGTTATAAAACAAGGTTAATAATATATTACCAGGGTTTAAAGACCTGGTAATAAATGACTAGTAATTAATAACTTTGCTATGATTGATTATATGTAGACTGAATGTTGTTGAGTATCTCCTTAGTTCTATGTAAGTAAGTTTTTACCCTCTCTTCAAGTTATGACCAATTTACATAAAATGATCAGTTTTGTAGTTTTTATTTATAAGGCTTGGCTTTTCTAAGCACTCACGGTTTGCTTTATTCTTTGATACTATATCACTGACAGGAAAAAATTCAGAGATCAGATAGTCACTGATTTAATGGCAGTTTGCTTTCGGGAGATCCATTATTAATACATTTTGATAGTATAAAGGGTTATCATTCTGTGTCTAAATCTAGTTTGTTGGAAATAAATTATATTTTTTGTCTCTGCCTTGCATTTCTATTTGGCCAGTGTTACAGAGTCTAATCAGATTTCTGCCTTTCATTTCTCTGTGATGGAGCATTTTCCTAGATGTTTTTTGACTTCAGTCAGATTCTCTCAGCATTTTTATCTTTAATTATGGTTTCATGTATCTGCAAAAAAATATGTAACTGCAGCCAGTTTAGTCTGATTTCAAAACTTTTTTTTTCCTATTTCAGTAATAGCTTTTTATCTTAATGTTTCTGAGATTCTCTTGGTTATGTGTACTATTTTATCTGAGTTTTTAAAAAAGAATCCTCATACCTTTATTTTTTTATTTTAACTCACTTTGAATTTTTTTCTCAGTTACTTTGTATTTGACTTTACCATTCACTGACACATAATATTCACATAGCACAGATTGCTTCTCATTTAAGCAAGCTGAGTTTTTTCCCTTTATTTGTTCTACTCTCAATCAAAGCTGCCTAATAGTTAGTGCTCAATATTTTTTGTTGTTATTGTTCATAAATAAAATCTCAGGTCTCAAATTATGTACTTATCATTATGGAAAATAAAATATTCTGTAACCACTGCTAGCCATGTGAATAGCATGAAAATGTGATTCACTCATTTAATAATGAATTCCTAAATTCAATTACAGTAATATTTTCCATGCCTTAGACTAAGCCGTCTTTATCCTGGTCACTTGTGTTGGGAAAATGGGAAGCTGGCCAACCTTGCTGTGTTTCCAGTTCACTTCCATGCTTTCTGCCCAAGGCTGCTCTAGCATTTGATCTCAGAGAAGACAGGGAAAGATGAAGTATGACTCCATTGATTTAAATATAATCTGGGGGGTGTGGAAGATGGGAATATTATCAGATGTTTGGGCTGTGAACCTTTGAAACACATGGTGCAATCAAATTCCCTGCCTTTTGTGGCTTACATGAGACCATGTAACCAGATCTGACCCATGAGTGGTGAGAAGAGCCACCTGTCTGCTGGGCTAGGATGAGAGCATCCAGGGCTCTTCCTTCCACTCTGCCATGGCCATCAACAGCTTTAGCCATGGTGGCTATTTTGTTAGCATCAATTTCTGAAATTGCAGTGAGATGAGCCAGTGCTAGCCTGTCCCCTCCATGGACCCACAACATTTCATGAGCAAGAAATTAATCTTTGTGGTTTTGAACTATTAAAACTAAAGTGTTGTTTGTTACCACCGCACCAGTGACCTCTTGAGACCCAAAGATAGATATGTTTCTCAGAAGTACTACTGGGACTTTATAGCTCTTCTAAGCATTATCTTCTAGTTAGAAATATAATGTGCCTTCTCTTGTCCCTGGAAACTTGAAAATTCATCCCTTCTGTGGATATTGCTCCATTCCTCTAACATGTTCATTTTGGACAGGTATTGAAAACCATATCTCAGTTAAGTCTGTCTTCTAAATTTCTTATTTTGGTCTTGGGGAAACATTTACAGAGTGTTGCCCCTCCCAGGGAAGGGCTGCCAGCACCTCTCTATTGTCTGCTAATTCAGGACTAATACATTCATTTTAATTTATTTAACAAAAGGCTGAAAGAAGCCTGAATGGCACAAACTGTTCTCTAGTAATCATCTGAAACTTCCTGCGAGCATGCTTTTGGAACAGAATATACTGAGATGCATATCAAACATTAATTGTTGTGTCAATCAAGGATTAGCATTCCCTTTCCATGTTTTGAAGTATCCAGTCTCCTCAAAGCTTTTTCAGTGTTTGAGGTGAACATATGGTGGTGGGATTTAGAGCATATCACCTATTCTGTTCCACTCCCACAGCCTTTTGACCACAAACTTTTTCAGAGACACAGGTTCATTAAACTGGGCTTGAAAGCCTCCCTTGCAAGTTCTGCATAAATAATCTTCTGGTTCAGTTAAAAATGTGGGAGTACTTGCCAGCTATTTGGTTCTTGGCTTTTGGGTCTCAACTGAAACCAAGGTAGAAAATGTTCATTTTCACACACTGTTCCAAGACCATCATTACAGAATCTGTTCCAGTGTAGTACAAGTGGTACTTGGTTTTTGAATTTCATTCTTTCCATGCTTCTGGTCACAAAATGAGTTGTATGAGAACCCACTCAAATTTTTCCAAAAGGTCAACATCAAACCTAACCATTGAATTTGATTTGGTTCTCATTCAAGTTCAGTTTGCAAATAGAATCGTGGGAAGAATGAAGCTTGTGAACTGAGGCACAGTCGTTATTAGAATGTAGTGTGTGTCATTCAGTGCTCATGTAGCCAATCGTAAAGTGAATTAAAAATTCATGTGATGGCATATCAGAAAGAATCATTAAATGATTTATAGGAAGTTCTAGAATAATATTTTTCTTGCTAAAATCAAGCTAAGTTCATACATAAATGGTATAAATTCAGACACTGGTCATTGAAACTAGTTAGTATTATTACAAGTGTTAATAAGTAGAACTTACTGAGTATACTTAAGGAAAAGACTTATTCTTGACATTTTCAGAGGATTCAGGCTAAAACAGTTGTTGCCAGTATATATTTATTTTAAAAGATTGCTTTGGCTTAAACAGCTATTAAATCAATCTTTCACACAATTATACTGTATACAACATGAAACAGTCTGGGGTTTGTGATGGGAATGACTGAAACTCTATGAAATCATACTGCATGTTACACATTAGTACCCTGGGTTCACTAAAATTTTTAACTTAATAAAACTATAAAAATGTGTTTTGTGGTCCTGCATTTGTACGTTTTTTTTTTGAGTTTGCAAAACATTGTATTATGTAAATACCATCAAAACTTCATAAATATCATTTTATCTGTCATCATTATTACTGTTTCATCTCTGTCTTGTAATTCACATTTTTTCATGTGACATGTGTAATCATTTTAAAATCTAAGACAAGTAGATGCCTTCTCTCTCTGTCTCTGTCTCTCTATATCTTCCCTCTCTCCCCTTTCCCCCTTCTCTTACTTGGGATTGATCTCAGGGCCTTACACATGCTAGGACACTGATTTATGACTGAGCTAGTGAGTTACATTCTCGGCCCTTTTTATTTTTTTATTTTGAAACAGTCTTACTAAAATGCCCAGACTGGTCTTAAAGTTGCAATCTTCTTGACTCAGCCTTCCAAGAACCTGGGATTAAAGACATGACACAAAACACTGGGCTAGGCAGAGTAGAAATTTTCATACAAAAGTTTTGAACCAGCCTCTTATTTTTGGATATAATCTAATTAACACTTAAATTTGAACTATATAAACTTTTGAGTAGCTTATGAAAGGAAGAGTTTTCAAACTCTAGTTCAGGTTAGGCAGTTGTAGATACTTTTACACAATTGTAAGTTGTTGTCTTACAAAGAATGATACATATTTAGGGTTTAAATTTATTAATAACAGATGTTTCTTTGTATTATTTGTAGAGTCTGACATTGTGCATTTATGACTTAATCTCTGAAACGGACACTGCCATCTTCTGGTGATGTTGTGAATTTCCATTACCTTGAAGCACAACCTAAACTCTTGGAAATGTACCAAAACAGTTCAAGAGAGGTTAAATGCACTTGAAGCAGGCCAAAACCAAAAACAAAAACGAAAAACAAAAACAAAAAAGAAAAAAACAAGGTATTAATCCATATGAACCCTAAAGTTCTTGCAAATAGGTACAAGAGTAAGGAAGACTGAATTCCCCAATCTAGGGTAATGAGAAAGTATAAAAAAGAATGCACTATGATACTAGATGAGTACTTCTATGTACTGAAAGAGTCTCCATTAGTTCTGCCAATTTCTTTTCAAATTCTTCTTTGCCTGAGACCATAGTACCAGACTCTCTAGAAAAACAAATTCTGTATACTCTACATTAGATGGCAGTTGCCAATTTCCTGTTCCCACTTACATAGCTTTTGTATTGCTTTTAAAGTAGTTAATTTGGGTTAATTTTTATCTTAAATGGATCTTAAACTTCCTTAAGAAAACATTATATGTTCTTTCGCATGCCTGAGCTGTAGAGCACATAAAGTGTTCAATCTTTGCTGAAACCTCAGAAATTTTATCAATATAATGTGGCATTTAGGATACTCCTCTGAAGTGCAGGGTGATAAGAAGAAACCATGATTTTTATGTTAGTTTTAGCATCTTATGTACCATTACAAACTTTAAGTTGTGTGTGCTATGTATAACATGAATAATATGGCATGTATGTAAAAAAATAATAGGGATATTTCTTTAGACTGAAATAAAATATGTGACTATAATGTGGATGTTTTCTTATACTTAATATAAAAGGAAGAAAGCTCTTTATGAATAAAATAAGCATAGTTTAGGGATGAAGGAGGAACAGTGGATGCTGTATAAATAGAAAGTATATATAAGTGAATGTCAGACAATTTTTTTCCAAATTGGCTTAAAGTAGTCACAAGTGCTCTACAAGTCCTAAGTAGCTAATATAATTTGAAAGCTCAATTTTTGTTGTTGTTGTTGTTGTTGTTAAGCCTGTTTTAAAAAACTTGAACTTCAGTATGTCCAAAAGTTGTAGTATTAGTCTTCTTCCTTTCTTAGCTGACTTTTCTCATGTAAACTAGAGCACAAATGATTTGTGTGATTTTATTTTTTCTAAAAATGGTGCATAGAGAGCACAATGCTATATGTAGGGGAACAGAGTTAATTTATATGTTAGGGAATTGGCTCATAAATTATGTATAAGTTCCTGTGGAAGTACAATAGTTGTATCATGAGACAATGCTCAGTTAATGTTTTTGTAGCAGAGAACTGAATCAATGGATATTCTTTTGAATATCTTCCCCTTCATGGATGAATGTTGGTATATTTAGTACCACAACAAATGTATGCAGAAGGCTTATGAGAGATTTGATGGTGGTTTTCAGAGTTAGCTGTTTTAATAGTAGCTGAATTTCAGTATGAGGAAGTTATTTTGGTACTTTATTTTTCCATTTTGACCCTAATCCAAATTTTTATTAGTTGTTAAACAAAATTTAAAAACTGTAACTATTTAAATAAATCTGCTATTATATATGTAGGATGTTTTGGCTTTTTTAGGAAAAGATTTAATTTATGTGCTTTCTGTTAGCTTTATAAGTTATTGATCCTGCTGTGATTTCTACAGTTAGGGCTGTTTTGGTAACATTACCTTATTGTAGACACATACCTTGAAATAAATTTGCTTTAGGTTTGCTGAATCCAAGTGGAAGTATGCAGTAAAGGAAAGATAAGAATAATATTTTAGAATCTTTATGTGCTGGAGCAATTGGTCATTCACAGCCAAAATATGAAGTTTGAACACAACACAAGATTAACAGATTCAACAAAAATTAGCTCAAGTTGAATAGTTGATTTAACTGTAAAGCATAAAACTAAATGTTAGAGACAAGAGAAAATCTTAGAATAACTTGAGGCAAAAGTTGTGAGACTTGACAGTAAAAGTAGAATCCATTTAAAAACTGGCATATTAGACTTCATAAAAATTAACATCTGCCAAAGCCCATATGAAGAGGATAAAAGAGCAATCTAAAGGCTCCAGGAAAACTGTTACAAGCCATACATATTGCAAAATCCTAGAATCTAAAGCTTATAAAGAAGTCTCAAAATTACATTTAAAAAAACCTCCCAAATAAACCATTCAGAAAAAAAGAGCAAAAGAGAGGGGCATATATGTACCAAAGTATGTACAGGTAAGAAAAAGAATGAAAAAGATGCTCAATACCATTAGTGATTAGAGAAATAAAAAATAACAGTGGTGTGTAAATTATGTGTACATGTATACTAGAATACATAAAATAATCTAAAATGTTGGCAAGAAAACAAGAAATTGGATCATACATTGCTGGTGGGAATGTAAAATTGCAGTTATCCTAAAGAACAGTTTGGCAGTTTCTTATAAAACTAAATATGCCTTTAGTCCATGGTCCAGGTACTGTATTCTTGGTCCTCTCTTATGGAGAAATAAACCATGAATTTACATTCTCATGAAAATGATATGCCAATCTTCATAGCAGATTTACCCAGGATAACCCAAAACTAAAAGATGACCACATGTTGATAAATGGTGATGTGTTAAACAGGCCGTTATACTCATGCCATTTATAGTTATGATATACAATGACTTAGAATTAAATTCACTTACACTCACTGGAGAATGTGATGAGCTACTTGCTTCAATGATAACTATGCCAAGACAATACTACTGTACTATAATTTGCAAGATATTATTAAGGAAGAAATCTAGATAAATGTTATACAGAAGGCCCATGAGGGATTTGATGGTGGCTTTCAGAGCGAACATTTGCATCCTAATCTTCTATGTTGTAAAGTACTCAGGAGCTTCTACCCTATTTTTATCTGACTAGTTAGTGTGCTGGAGATCAGTACTGGGAAGTTTTATCTTCCTTCCTTGGAGTTTGGAAAGAGTAGGGCCTGTTGCCTGATCTTCCCATGAACAAGTCGAAGGCCAAAGCCCAGCTGTCACCCTGTCTGTGGTAGAACTGAGAGAGAAAGCAGTGTTGAAAGTGGGTTGTATTTCTTCCACTGAGGATGGGAAAGAGGTCCTGTCTGGTTACTGTAAATTGCAGTAAAGAGTGGATTGTATCTGACATTTAGGTGAGAGGACACTGGAATGGGAGCCTGTGTACAGTTGGCCATGGCAGCAGGGCTTTGAGATGCATGAACAGCCAGTATGGCAGTGTTTCAGCAAATGGAGTGTGGGTTGAGCAAGAGACTAGACCTTGGAGATCTTACAGAATTTCCCTATGAAAGAACAGGAATTGAAGGGTCTGCTGTGTCATTATTCAGTGTAACTTTTGGTGCTTTTTAAGTTTTACTTTTTCATGTCTCAAAGTTGTGAGAAGGCAGAGACAATGCAGCAAGTCACAGAGGAAGAATGGAAAAATGAGGTTAAAAAAGATATGATTCCTTCTCCTCTACTGACCATTCACTGTCCAGTTTCATTCAGGTTTCCAATACTAACACAGACCTGAATGGATGAAGAAGCTTTAAGCTGAATTAAAAAATGAACTTTTGGAAATATAAAGTCAACCTGTTATTGGTACCTTAAAGGCAAGTCATATTTGGGGGATTGTCCTATGTATATTTTTCAGGAGTCAAAAAGAGAAATATAATACAGAAGTAATGAACATCAGCACAAAATTGTTTCCTGGTTTGCATTTCACTGAATCTATCAACTTTATCCATGCAGCAAACTGGTATTTAGGCACACATGTACACACAAAAACATGCACATATGCTTACACATTTAGTGCAATATATTTGTCATGATGTTAAAAACTGAACGTTTAATAAAATATTTATGACATTCATGTCTGGGTGATGTTATTGTGGCTGTTTTGTGTTAAGTTCTCAAATTGTATGTTTTCTCAATTTTGGGCAGCAACATTTTCCCTTTTGTTCTTAAACAATATTCTTTTAAATAATGTTGAAATCATTTCAAACATGAAATACAGAGCCATAAAATTATCACTGTATATTCAGCATTTTATCTCTATTTGTGATTTTTCTGATCTAAATATTCTGAAAGTGTGTTATTCATATCTTTGATCAACAGCTAAGAATATTTAATTTTTCAACAATAAGTGAAATTTGAGAAAGATTGCAGTATTTTTGGTTTATCCCAGAAATCTTACATGCTTTTCCAAATTATAACTTATGTGTTGTCTTTATACAGACCACCTCTGTTTTAAGGACAACCAGCTCTTCTGTGTGTTTGCTTCCATGTCTGTGGATGCAGTCACTGCTGGATTAACAATACTAGGGAAAACTGCATTTATACTGTATATGTACACATTTTTCTTATCTGTATTTTCTTAGCAATACAGTATAAAAATACTGCATTGCATTTAAATTGTATTTGATATTATAAATAACCTCTGAGTCACTTAAAGAATAGATGATGATGTGCATAGCTTATGTGCAAATACTACAGAATTTTATGTAAGGAATTGAGCATCCACAAATTTTAAGATACATAGGGTGGTTGCTGGCAGTGTTGGAACCAATGATACTGGAGTGCAGCTGTAATGGCACTAGAAAAATGAATAAGAATTCCGTTGCTCAAGTAGCTCAGTGTGACAGATGAGATTATAGAGAATTCTAGATTTCAGTGGTCATCATTAAAATAGAGGCTCAAGGAGTTTCAGAAACACAGAAGTGTAGCACTTCTCAAGTTAGATGAGACTGTGGTACTTTATTTGAAGTGAGACTTGAAAACCAACAATTTGTGTAGAAAAATGAAGGAGTGGAAAATCTCAGGCAGGGAAAACACAAAGGAGCATCATGAAGACTGGAGAAAATGTAGCACATTCGGGTTCACCTGAGAGAGAAAGAAACTGGAAACAGTGGAATGGGTGAGACCGGTTTCCTCTAAATTTGTGGCTAGCAAGCATTAAGAATATAAATGAGATTTTGAGGATCCAGAGAGCCTAGAGGAAAGATCAAATTCTAAGAGCATAGAAGCATCTTAGGTGAGAGAATATGTGTTGTCCAACAAAAGCAATGGTAATGGGATGAGAGAGAGGAGAGACATTCTTAGCGAGTTTGGATGTGGATAATGGAGGTAAGGAAGGGGACAGGTGATTTCAGATTTTTATCCTTCTCCGCTCCCCCTCTGAAAAAGACAAAGCTCTTGTTGACATATATAATGCTCTGTGAAAATTACTAAACGATGTTTCCTTTTGACAGATGAATATTAACAGGTAGAAAATTAT
>PVJX010040073.1:0-15407 GCA_004027295.1 Dolichotis patagonum | reverse complement strand
AGGGGAGGCCACAAGAGAGACCAGAGAAGAGGATTCTGGATAATGTGAGGAGCCCAGGACAACCACAAGAAGCTCACAAGAGAGGGGGAGGGGAGGGAGCGGCCGGGAACTGCCATGTTTGACCTGAACCTTCTTGGCTTTGAAGAAAGGAAGTGGCCACAACCCACAAGTGCAGATGGCCCTGGAATCCAAGGACAGGTGTCCCCTGCCCAGCCTCCGGACACCACCAACCAGGCTGGAGTTGCACCTTAGGGACCACCCTGAACCCTGGCCCTCTAGACTTTAAGAACATGCACCACTTGGCCGTAATCCTCAGGCCTCAAAGTGATTTACACGGTTACCGCAGTGACAGAAGGAAAGGAACACAGGGAGGAGGGCGACAAATAGTATTCTCCGGAAACCCAAGCGCTACAGATCGCTGTGTGACCACTCACACATGGTCAGCTGATGGATCCCACCGGACACTGCGGCCGCCAAGCTCAGCTGAGGCTTCTGCAGGGCTGAGGCCACACCCTGCCCACTGCTCGGCCTGGAATGTGCCCAGCAGCAGGGTGCTCGGTAAACGCTGCCAAGCACATTGGCTCTGGGGAGCCCCACGCCCCTGCCAGGCCTGCGGCAGCTCCAAGCACAACAGCCTTTGTAGGAACGACCAGTGCACTCATCCCTACTGCCTCCATCCCGCACCACCTCGGTCAACCCCCCCCTTGCCCCGCAGATCCGTGCCTGAGGGACGTCTGGAGGATGCTGAGCCGCAGGCACCCCTTGCCCAGTGAGAGCCAGAACACCAGGCTCTGCCTTCCTGCCCAGCCCCACGGGTGGCTCCGCCCAGGACCCGCACCGCACAGGCTGCCTTCCCCACCTGACGCCACTTCTCCAGTGGACTCCTGTTCACCCTGCTCTCCCTAAGGAGCCCACAGCCTCTGTGGCCACTGACGGATGGGCAGGGGGGCAACACAGTGATCACCACAGGCCCGAGCCCGACTGAGGCCTCGGAAACGGTGGCACTCGCTGCCTGGGTTCACAGTCATGTGTGTGCCAGGGACAAGAAGACAAAGTGAGCTGAGCATGCCTGGGGCCCATGGCAGATGACCGTCGGGGACTGAAGCTGTCCCCAGGTTGCCATGTTGACATCATAACCCTTCATGCTCCAGGCAGGGCTTCGGAATAGTCAGAAGAGTCATGTGAGAGCGGGGGCGGGGGGCTGCAGCTGGAGTTGGAGCTTCAGGACGTGAAGCAGATGAGGTCACACACGTGGGGTCCTGACCCACAGGGACAGGTTGGCCTGTAGAAAGGGGGTCAGAGAGAGCTCTCCTGGAAAATGTGCATAGAGGACACAGGGAGAGCCTGCTGCAGCCCACACCAGAGCCCGACCACGCCTCCAGCGTCCGAACTACAGAGAATGACTTTGTGCTGTTGCAGACTACCCGGTCCATGGTATTTTGTTATGCCTGCTGAGCAGACTACGGCAGCACCTCGGTGCTTACTGTGCTAATCTGTTTCATGCCCTGGTTCTGGGTAAGAATATTACGGCAAGAGTAATTTCTGCTAAAGGGGTGACAGTGGATATCTGCTATTTTGCCAGCCCAACATCAATGCTCCCCTTCTCTTAATAGCATCACCTTACTTTTGTTATCATTTTGATCTCAAATGTCCCAAATCCTCATGTCTGTGGAAGGTGATTGCACTGTGCTGTTAGGAGGCGAGGCCTGGTTACAGGTGGGTCCCCAGGGGTGTGTGACCAGGTGGGTGCTCGTCCCTGGCTCCTTTCTCCCTCTGCTTCCTGCCCACCTGATGGGAGCAGGTCTCCTCCCCAGGCCTTCCGCACTGTCTGCCTTGGAGCTGGCCAGCCATGGGATGAACCCACTGGAGCTGTGAGCCACAGAAAACCTCTCCTCCTGTAAGCTGTAGGTGTGCGGTGTGTTGTTTTGGCAACAAGGAAGTCCTGAGGCAGTTTTCTTTTGGAAAATCCTGGATCTCTCTCAAAATCAGATCCAGGAACAGTTAGCAGCCTTCGTGAAACTGTCAATTAAGGCATACACTTCTCCTATCGAGAAATGGTCATACGGCTCCAACTAGGCCAGATTACAGCAGGAGTTTGAGAGCAATGACACAAGAATTTAAAAAACAGAAAATATTCAAAGGAATTTATTTCGATACAGTCCCAAGGAAACAAAATTCTGCCTAATAAGTCTCGTTATCTAGACTCATGTAGCTATGGTGATCCTGCCCTTTCCAAAATCACACTGGTCACTTTCTTCTTCTCTTTGATAAAGCATTCCAGACCCTTCTCAAAAATTCCTTTTTAGTTCCACTGAGCCATATTTGAATTTGGTGGCTTGCATTTGGAGCTCTGAGTGATACATCCATCCATCAAGCCTGTGCTGCTGACTTTTTATGCCAATGAATTATTTTTATATAATTATGCAATTAAAATGCATATACATTATTGAAAGCTCTATGATTTGGCAAGACCTTTAGTTCTAAAAAGCTGAGTGATTAGTACATGCATTAGAGAAAATGAGCTTCATCTTTGGAAACAGTCTTTCTGCTGAGTTTCTGCTGAACACCCTAGTATTCAGGGCCATCTGAAAGGCGGTGAAGTGAAGTTTCTATTCCAAAACCTCTGAGTAACAAGTAGGCAAATAAATCTGGTGGGACAAAATACATTTTGAGATCAAAATCATGGAAAGCAGAGACCTAAAGGCAGTGGAACTCACCTGGAGAGCCGGTGGCTGACGAGCCCCCATGGTCCTCCGTTGTTCTGTCTGTTTGCCTCCTCGCCGGGCCGTATCTAAGCAGGACCGGCCGTGGGAGCTGTGAGGGGGAGGCACCCAGACTGTGGGACAGGTTTGTGAGCCGTGGCCCTTCCTGGCTCAGGCGCAGGCTCAGGGCCTCAGCGGCCTCTGTTCCGACAGGGCGGGGAAGGGCTTGAGCAGGGCTGCTGGCGGTGGCGGAGCGGGACTCACGCCCTGGGAGTCATGGCTTTTTAACAGGACACTTTATGTTTCTGTGCCCCTCATTTGAAGCCTGTCATGTTTGCGCAGTGCTGCTGAAATGTGTCTGCGGCGTCTGAGGGGCGGGAACAAGCTGCTCTGTGCCCGAGAACAGAGCTCTCCGGGCTCCTCAGAGGCCACGGGCACAGCCTGCGCCCGGCCCCACGGGTCACTCCGCCCTGGGCTCTGTGGGGCTCGTTCTCTGTAGCTCTGCCTCTTACGTGTGGCCCGTGTTGTTCCTGACTCTTCCGATCAGCGTCAGGTTTTCGGTTACCCAGGGTGGGTGCAGGTTTCTGTCCTCCACTGAAGTGTCTGTAACTGTGTCACGCCCCCCTTTATAAACACGCTGCAGCAGCCAGCTTAGCAGTCCTGCTGTGAACCCGCCTGTGCAGCGTGCATGGTGAGGGCAGCTGTCTGTGACCTGCCCTCTCAGTGTCCCAAGTCCTCGCCTAACTGGTGCCCTCGGTCTGCATAAGTGACAGATATTAAAGAAATGACAGCGACAACTTCCAAGGCCGGTCACAAAGGGCATCGCAGATTTTGTCTGTCCTTCTCCCCAGGCACTCCCTCCGGGAGCACCAAGCTCCAGCCACTGCCCCGTGGGGGCCAGTGACAGCCAGCGTCCCCTCACAGGCCCTGAGAGGCTTTCACAGCCCCAGTCAGGCCCCCAGGTGGTCACAGCCCGCTGAATTCTGGGCTTTCCTCAGAGCCATCTGGGCAGGAATCTCCCTGCTAAGCTGCTCTGTGTCTTCCTCAACAGCGACTGTGGCACAGGACAGGATTGGTTCTGGTCTGAGCTGCTACCTTTAGGCGCAAACGCTGGCAGATGACACTCTCACCGGGTTTGACATGGGTCTGTTTCCCTGGCCAGGGTCACAGCAACATTCTCTGCCGCCTGCAGGCCACGTGCCCCTCCTCTTGGGCAGCACTGCAGGACACCAGACTGGCCCCTCCTGTCTGCTGACCTCCATAGTCCCAAGATCAAAGACGGATGGACGAGGATGTGGAGGAGGCATGTGCAGTCGAGGGACAGCGGGACATGGTGCACATATGACAGGCTACCCTACCACCCCCACCTTCCAGATGCGATTTATTAAGGTACTTTTTGGAGAGTTTTTGTGCATAGTCATAATTGAGATTAGCCTGTTTTGCTTTTTGTTTTTCCAATTCATTTGCAATGTCTTTATCTAGAAGGGGGCATCAAGGTAATATCACCTCCATAAATAACCTGGGGGGTCGTAGACCCTCAGTGTCCACACTCTGATGGGTCCCCACAGGATTAGAATTTCCTGGAGGCTACGATTTCTTTTTGCAAAGATTTTCAAAAGCTGATTTCACTGGTTTTAGTTATAGGACCATTCAGATTTTCTATTTGTTCTTGAGATAGAGTAAGCCAGTTATACTGATGTAAGAATGTATTCATTTCATTCAGTTTTTAAGTGTCCTGGTCTTTTTCCATAATGACTCTTTGACTCCATAATAGTAGCTGTCCTTTCATTCATGGTAATGGTCACTGGAAAAAACTCTCCCTTTTTTCCTAATTCCCCTCCCCAAATCAACTTTGGGCTCTGCTGATACCCTTTCCAATGTTTCTTTTATATGTAAGTATTTTCTGCTTAGACTGCGCTGTTTTCTTCCTTGTGTTATTTTTGTCAGTGTCTCACATGAAACTCACAGCCTTCTTACTTTCATTGGGTTTATTCTCCTTTCTTTTGTTGAATATAAATGGGATGGTTTGGGGGTTTTTTTGTTTTTGTTTTTTTCCAGTACTGGGATTGAACCCAGAGTCTTTGCACTGAGCTACATTTCCCAGACCTTTTCCTAGTTTTTATTTAGAGACAGTCTTGCTAAGTCACTGAGTTGCCTAAGTTGGGGTTGAACTTGAGATCCTCCTGCCTCAGCGTCCCAGAGTGCAGGACTACAGGCACAACCCCACATTTGGGTCTTCATGTTCCCCAAGGCCCACCTGCCAAGGCTTGGTCACCGTAGTGCTCTCGGGTGGCACCAATTCTCAGCACAGGCCCAGTGGGAGGGTGCTGGTGACAGGGAGTCTCCTGGATCGGGCATGACGACCCCAGAACTTCCCTCCTTTCTGCCTCCCCACCATGAGGCGGCCGTTTGCCCACGTGCTGCTGCTATGGTGTCAGCCTCACCTCGGGCCCTGACGGGACCCTGCTCACAGCGATGGGGAGGAGCACGTGAGTTCTCGCCATCTACCCAAGGGTCGAGCGGAGCTGCTGGGTTATAGCCCCGACCTCTGTGTCTTCCCATTTCCCCACCTCCTCTCTGGCCCTGAAACGACACCTTCACCCTCCAGGTTTCCTCACATCTCCAGCCTTCCGGCTGGGATCCCTTTACCTTTCCCATGCTATGTAGAAACTTCAAAGTTCCCCTCAGGAAAGACATTTCACAGCCCCTCTCTCTGTCTCCATGTTTGTTTTTTTTTAAAGGGAGTAAAACAGAACAGTAAAATGAAACAAAACAATAATAGAACATCCAATGGTAGAAAATCCACAATCATTATTATATTACGTAGTGTTATCCTCTTAGATACTTACCCGGACTGCTGGCCCTAGGCCTGCAAAGTCAGTCAAACAACATACACGTCAGGTTATTTCCCTATTTCGATTATTTCAGTTATCATCATTTCAGCCTGTGTCGCATCCAGTTGCTTATGGTGGGGGGCAGCTTCCTGGCTGCTTCTCCCAGCCTCGGGGCCTCGACCAGCACACGGGGTGCGGGCCACATTCCCTCCTCGTGGCTCCCCCCAGGCAGGACCTCCCTTGGCATGCGGTTTCTCTCTGCCCAGCAGGTCCGCTGCCCCTGAATGCTCTCCCTCCACGGGCTTCAAGCCTCAGTTCAGGTCCTTCCTGTGCCCAGAGACCCACCTCTCTCCTCCTGCCCATGCCGCTGTATTCCAGGGTCTGGACACCAAAGGTTGGAGAGGTTCTTTCTCCTCGCTGCTTACCACCCCAGAATTTTCCCAGAAATCCTGTCCACATTTTCTTAGGCCTGTTCATTCCTCCAGTCACTGGGGTCGCTGTTCACCTGGCCTCACTGAACATCACACTCAGCACATACAGGTTCTTGGTCACAAGAAAAGCGTGACCTTAGAATGACCTCAGCTCTGCCTCAGGACGTTGCTAGTTTTCTCTGCCCTTCGCTGGTCTAGACAGGCAAAGGGTACACTGCCTCTCTGTGCTGGGGCTTTCCTTCCTGTTACCCCAAGACTGCAGATATAGGCCTTGGGATCTCCTTTTACATAAACTCCTCAGGCAGATTCACACTAGCGGCAGGCCGTGGACTGCACCTCTGGCCACCACAGAGGGTGGTAGCCACCCTCAGGAAGATCCCTCTGAACTGGCTGACTTTCAGAGCTCTGCTTTCGAGGCTAGATCTTTTGCAAAAGGGAAGCGGACCAAGAGATGGAGGAAGGGGGAGAGGAGAGGGAGGAGAGGAAGGTGATGTAAAATTAAGATGGACAGTGTACCTGCTTCCCACAGGAACATCATCACTGTGTCCTACAGACACGCACTAATAAAAATAAAGATACTTAAAAAGAAGTAAATGAGAAGGTTGAGCTTAACTAAACCAGAGTTCCTGCTTTCAGTTCTGTTTGGAAGACTTTGATCTCCTTACTTTCCTGTCAGAGTACCAGAACATTAAAAAAATGAAAAGTTAAAAAACTCCTTACCTGATATTTGAGTGTTTCAAGCAGGAAAACCATTCTGGATGACTGATCAACCATGCTACCAGAAGGGAAACAGAAATTTTCTTACTTTTGTAATTAATTAAGGTAATTTACAATAAGCTAATGAAACGATCCAGAAAACATTACAATCACTTGAAAAGACCTGCATAGGAACCGAGCCGTAGAATTCAGTTGGTAACAGCCGGCCGGTGGGCTTAGTTAATTGCCAGGATTTTTCTTCTGAACACGGGCTTCCTCCCGAGAACGCGCTGATTCTCAGCCCTCTGATGTGGTTACCACTCGTGGGTCACACAGAACATCCACAGCTGCACACAGCGTGGAGAACCACGCCGGATTCACTAGAACAGTGCCCAGCCCCGCGACGTTCATGAACACAGCCTGTCCAGCCTGCCTGTGCGGCTCTTTGTCCCCTGACTTTTCCAGCTCTAAGTGTCGATTAAAACGAAAGGAGCATGCTGGGAGCCTCCGGGTCCCTGCTCCACCCATTCTGAGCCAAAAGGTTCCTTGAAATCTAACGATCCCTAAGGGTGGACCTTAACCCGGGCAGTAAAGACTTCACCTCGTGCGCCAGCTTCCTGTGATCCATAGCAACTACCGGGATCACTGCTCGGCAAAGGATTTGAGGGGCCTCCCAAAGACAGGGAAATGGTGGCCATGAGAGGCATCCTCCAGGTGTGGGATGGAGGGAGAAGCCAGAGTGTGAGACAGCAAGGGAGTGAGGAAACAAGACAGGAAACCTGCAAACCAGTGAGGAACGGTGTGTGCCGTTGTCATTACTGTTCTCTTGTAGGTCTTGAGTGCGGGATTATCCAAACGGAATCCAGGCAGCTGTGGTAGCCCCAGCTGACAACCGTAAGGCCTTCCCAGGGTTAGAGCCACTCAGAAGCTTAAATAGAGCTCTCTCCTTCTGGCCAAGCCAGCCAGTAGGAGTTCCCAAAGCTTCCTTCTGGCCAGCGGAATTTACCTGGTGCTCAGTATCATTGAAACTCGAAGAGGACTGGGCATGTGTTACTTCACTGCAGAAACAAAGCAGTATTTTGAGGGCAGAAACTTCTTAAAATTTTGTTCTCAAAAAGAGACAGGAATATGCATCAAGTTAGTAGAAATGAAGTTACTAGAAATGAAGTGGTATTCATTTCTCTTTTTTTCAGAGTTTTGGACATGGGGGTTTCAGTGTGTAATCCAGGCTGGCCTTGAACTCATGGTAGTACTCCTGCCCCAGCCTCCAGACTGCTGGGATTACAGCCAGCTAAGTAGAGAGTATGGCTGTGTTGTCCTGCCTTATATGATTATAGACAGCTAAGTTAGGTATAAATTAATGCACAGAGAGGGACCGGGCTCTCAACGAGGGCAGTGAAAATCAAAGGCGTCAGAATCGTGGATGGAGACCTCTGAAGGAGGCCAGCCCTCAAGGTAAAGTCCCGGTGGCCTGATGTGCTACTTCCCTAATAAGCAAAACTGGAAACTGTGCTGTAATTAGTACCCCCGGTGCTTTTATGTCCAGCCATCACCAGACGTCCAGATGGGTACCCGGAACACCTAGACCCAGCCCGTCCCGGGCCCGGAAGTCACAGATAAGCCACGGTGAATGATGTCAGCTGTGTGCCCTTGCTACGCGCCCTGCTTTGCTGCTGGATCAGTGTTAGCTAAGCGGGGACACCTGTCATCTTACTGGCTGCTCAAAGTTTGACCCACGTGGTGGCCACAGTGTACTTCTTCTGCCCAAATCACCCCCGACAAAGGCTTCGGTGGCAACCCACTTGGAGCCCTCCTGTCTCTCAGGCACTATGCCTGTTCTCCAACACGCCTTTCCCACGCTTAAGCCCCTCTGTCCTTGGGACTTCATTCTTCGCTTTCAGGGGACACGAACTTGGCATATCTGACATCCAACAGGTCAGGAGCTGCGCTTCCGGATGGGCCTGAGCCCGTCCAAGTGCTCACTGAGGATTTGCCCCGTGGCCGCCCTTAGCTTGCCTCTATGCGACTGCACCTGTAGCACAAATCACAGTACAGGATGGGGCTCACGACACTGACACTCGAGCTGGGGCTGGAAAAGCGAACCGGGGCCCCAGGCATGGTGAGCGCACCTGGAGAAAGAGGGAGAGGAGCACTGAGCAGAGGAACCTGGTTGTCCCACCGCGGGTCCGGTGCTGCCGGGCCTTGCAGCGCCTTTGTTGGTGTCTCACTGAATTAATGCAGAGAGTTGGGAGATGTGTGGAGCCCTCCCAGCTCGGAACCCTGGGCGGACGGCCGGCTGCGTCTGACTCGGAGCCACTCCAGCATCATCAGCAAGCAGGGTGGACCCCGTAGCCGCTCGGGTGATCACAGCTTTGCTCTGAGTTTTTCCAATGCCCAAAGTAGGTTTTCGGCATCCCTGGGAGTGCTGAGGGTTCTGGTCGTGTGATGTGTGTTTAAAGAGGTGTGAAGTTCCGCAGCACGGCAAGCTCTAGAGCTTCTTAAACAGGATCACTAATTCGTTCATGTAATTTGGGTTATCTAACACACCTCCCTATAAATCATTAAAGTCACCTGTTTTATTTTAAACTGCTTTTTATAGGGTGTAATGTCTTAAATCCCGCCTCGGGGCTGGTCCTGGCAGCCCGTCCCCTCCTGTGACTGCAGCTGCCGCCTGCCGGCCGCTGTGCGGGATGGGCGGGCGCTGGGGACACATCTGCGGCGCCCCAGCCCCACCTCGGATGAGGGCCTTCGCCTCCGCCGGCCGCAGGATCCCAGGGAGCTGTCGGCTGGCCTGAAATGCTTACGCAGAAACAGCACTGTTTCCTGTTTTCAGGACTCCCTGAAATTTTATTTCTAGAGCTGCAAGTCTTCCTCGAATGATACATTTTCAGATTCTCCTGTGGCTCTAAGTAAGTCACATGCATTCCGTTTAACTATTTAATTGGAAAAAATATACAAAGGAGTCTTGCTCCGAATATTAAGTCTGCAAGTGTCCCCCTGAACCCCCACCCTGCTCTCCGCCGCGTGCTCTGCCCCGCTGGGCTGCGAGCCGCTGGCCCTGGGCAGTGTCCCGAGGGGCCGCAGGGCCGGGCCAGCCCAGCCCCGCTGGAGCCCTGCCGGGCCGGGGCCTGCGAGCCCTGGAAATTTCCTTCCCTTCAGGGTTTCTGAGAACCTAAAGCTCCCTTTGCAGGCTACTTTAATGTAACCAGGAAGCAAAAGGCAAACCCGAAGTGCAGCCCGAGTGACGCCGGCAGGCGCCCGCCTGCGGCCCGACCCCGGGGTCGGATCCCGGGTTTCTCAGAGCCGGAACCGAGACCCAGCACCTCGGGGAGGCGCGGCCGAGGGCTCGTCCCTCTGGCGCCCTCTAGTGGGGAGAACAAAACTCCAGGGATCCGAGGCCTGAAATTAGGTGACACCCCACCCCTCACCCCACCACCAAGACTAACCCCAGCCGCTTTCCAAAAATAGCGACGCGCCTCCAGCCAGCGGCCAGCCGAGCTCGGAGGGGAAGCACCCGCTGGGCGGGGAGGACGGGGCAGGCCAAGCCGGACTGTCCTCAGGGCCTGCCTGGGTGGGCCAGGTGAGGGGATGGGTCCCCCTCCACAGAGCTCAGAGCACAGGGAGGGCTATAGGCAGGGGACTCAGACAGAGGCGTCACCCATCGGAAACTGTGGGAACCCCCAGTCCCTGAGAACAAGGCCGCCCCAGAAGGTGCCAACCTCGGACCCACAGCCACAAGGACTGAACCCCCAGATGACACAAGCCTCAAACGGGACTCAGTGTTGGTGACACTGTGGCCTCAGACACAGCACCGGAGCAGAGGAGCTGCCCAGATTTCTGCCCTGCAGATCTGTGAGTTGGTAATCATGTGCTGCTCTAAGCCTTAGAGTCTGGTGTACAGTAATAGAAAGCAAACACACCCCGACCTGGAGGAACAGCAGGTCACAGTCAGGAAAACTCAACAAGTTCGTGTGGCTGAGGGCTACAGGGAAAGTCCCTGGAATGTCCAGTCACAGCAGTGTCTATAAAGCACAAACACAAAGGATTTATAATGATACCTTCCTTTTTTTTTTTCTACTGGGGATTGAACTCATGACCTTGCACATTGTCAGGCAGGTGCTGAGCTAAATCTCTGGCCCCTATAAATGATACTTTTCAAAGCACTTTTGAAACATTAGTAAAATTAGCTTAATTACTTTGTAACTAAATAGGAGTTCTAGAATGCTAAGGATCCTGGAATATCTGTGATGCAAAATTAAGTACACATATATACACTTTCCTGTTGCAAAGCATGTTATGCAGCGCTTTCATCGTATACATATCCAGCCAGGTGTGATAGTGCACACTTGTAGTCCCAGCACTTGGGAGGCTGAGGCAGAAAGATTGCCATGAGTTTGAGGCCAGCCTGGGCTACATAGTGAATTCAAAGCCAGCCTGAACTACACGGGAAGACCCTATCTCAAAAAACCAAAAGCGAACAAAGTACATAATGCCAAGAATGCCAAAGATAACTTTTATATTGCAAAGTTTCTGAGATTGTATTTACCTGGAATATGCAAATTGATACTTGTTATAGAAAGGACTCTAAACAGATAAAATAAAGTCAACCGTTAAGAGCATGGTGTATTTGGTCTCCTAATTGGGCTATTCGTTGGTCCATGACTTAACATCTTTTCAAGTTGTTATTGTGTTTGTCAGACTCAGGGGAGAAAAAGACCTCTCCTATCAGGGCATAACTTATTTTTTATAACCATTATCATTTAAATGAACCCCTTGTAAGCAATCATTTCAGCATGACTCATTTTAATAGCATATAAAACCATCATCATTTTAATATAGTACCAGAAGGCTTTTACACACCCCCAGGTAAAATTTTACAAATAAACGTAGACTTTTTAATTATAATTACAATTACTAGCAAGAAGTTAAAGCCAATGGGCTAGTTATAATCATTATTGTCTTGATTTAAAAATTTAAGAGATGCCATTGTAAGATTCAACATAATCTAAAAGTTACATAAGACATTGCCAATCAGCACTGTTGACCTTATAAAATGGACTTTGATACTTAGAGCTGTCTGAATGGTTAACGTCTATAAGAAGTCTTCAAGGCAGTTGCTAAAAACTGCAGTAAGAGTAATACTGCCAGCATTTGTTTGCTTCAAGTCAGAAAATTAAACCAAATGATGCGACAACTAAAAATCCTTTGAATGAAACAATTTTTTTGGTTATCATCTTAAACTCCGGAAATACTGACCTCCCACGACTATGAACCCCCGAGGATACTATTTTTAAATTTTGAAAAGTGCTGAAACGGTCACTTCCAAGGCTGACGTCATCACGAGCGAGGCTCCAGGGATCGCGTGAATCACAGCAGAGCCCGTGTGAGTGCTGCATCCTCTGCGGGGACTCGCTCAGTGACGGCGCTGGGCTTTCTCAGGCCGTCAGCCTCCACAGACAGACAAACAGACAGACAGACTGGCGCACGGCCTCCACTCCTGGCCTCGCCCGCAGCTTCCGGCCTCTTCTGGGGCTTGAAGTGGGTTCCTAAACAATCTAGGAATCCAAGCAGCCAAACTGATAAATCTGGAATTTAATTAGCTGAGCTCAGCGACCACTCACGTGGACCCCATGTTTCAGAGTCTCACCAAGTGACCAAGAACTGGAAAATTATAAAGCTTTTAAACAGAGAATCACAAAAAGACATCCTGTTGGAAAGTTTGGCTAGAATCTTACATTAATGTTTGGTTGACACCTGTATCCTGCTTCTTTTGTTGAGCAGGTTAATTTTTGTCCTGTGGGTACAGTGCATTCTGCTTTTCTCATGGGACTTATACCCTGAGCAATCTGCATTTTCCTGGGAAAAATACAGGGCACTAGTTAAATGCAGGGCTCAAGGTGGCGTCAGTTATGCCAAGCTACAACAGGGCCCAGTCTGGCACCCCTCCACCTCATCCCCACCCCTTCCCTACCCCCCACCCCTGCTCCCCGGCATCGGTGCAACACAGGCGGTGTTCCCGTGCACAGGGCGCTCCCTCAGCTGGGAAATAAAGCATCATCTTTGGAGCAGCCGCACGGGCCTCGTGCCATGCATGGTGCCCTCACCCCACCCCACCCCGGGGTCCCCGGCACCTGCCTGGTCTCCACTGCCCCCTCCTCCCTCCCAGGGCTGTTTCTAGAATTTACTGCCCACCTGTGTGCTCCACCTCAATCCCTCCCACCTTCTGCTGCTCTTCACATGGCAGGACAGGTCCAGGTGGCTTCCCGAGGTCTCCCGAGGGTGAGGAAGCGTGCTCCCGGCCTCACAGCCCCGGAGACACTGTCCACCGTGCCAGCTGCCACTGACTTACCTGTTTTCTCTGCCGGCCGGAGACTAGGACTGAAGAAGCCCGCTCTGTTTCGATGTCTGACTGCAGGCAGTTTTCAAGCCTGATGCCCCCCCTTCCCCCTCTGCTGCACCTGGGCAGCCCGTGAAAGGTTGTGTGGCTCCCTGCAGCTGGGGCCCACAGCACAGGGCCACCTCCTGGCCCTCACTGGCTCCATGGACCATGTCCCGCCCTGGAGCCACTGTGGACAGTGACCTGCCTTGCATGACTGACTGGTGTGCAGCCCAGCATGGGCCTCGGCACCTGTGGTTCCGTTTGCTTCCTACAGGGATGCTTTGAAACCCAAAGCAGACCACCGCCCTCTCCACAGCTGGAGTCTCCACGGTAACTTGCACTTTACTCCGAGAAAAAGCCAAGGCCCCAGGGAGACCCTGCTCAGGGCTGGCAGCCTGGTGTTGTGAGGGGGCCGATTCCGGCAGACTTCTTGCTGGTCCTTGGAAATGCGCACATTCCTGCCTGTGTGTTCCGACCTGCACACCCTCTCACTGCAGCCCAGTGTCCTAGTGTCCTCGTCTGGGCCCGAACCACATCTGAAACTGGCACTCCTCCCTGGCCCCGGCCCTCCTGCTCTGCTGCTTGTCACAGCTGCTGCCTTCATCTCCGGCACCTGTCACTGAATGTGCTGCCTATCAGCTGCTGCACAGTTTGGACATTGCTGTCCCCTAGAGTCCCCTAGTGTGGTCCCCAGGGTGGCCTATGGGGGCAGGGAGCCTTAGAGGCGGGGCCTCAGGGAAGGCCGCTGGCTCACTGGGGCGTGGCCTTGGGAGGATGTTGTCCGGGCCTCTTCCCTGCTCTGCTGCCCAGCTGCATGAGCCCAGCTGTCTTCCTTGGCGGTGCTCTGCCGTGAGGTGCTGGGCCGCCCAGCCCAGAGCAACAGGGCCAAGCGATTGTGGAGTGAGACCCTGAAACTGAGCCAAAACAAGTGCTCCCCGCTTCAGGTTGCTCTAAGTCCAGTGCTGTTCACAGTGAAGGACGCTGCCCCTTGCCAGGGAGGCAGGAAACACAGCTGCTCCCTCCCCTTCCTCACCTCGCAGTTGCTAAAAGAAAAGTAAGGCAAGTGTCCTTGCTGGCGGGTAGCAGTTTGGTTTTCCGAAATCGGCCTCCCTTGCTGTCCCAAGTCAAGCCTCCGCACGTGCTGTGAATCTGTCTGCCCTCTTCCCTCTTCTCTGATATCTAAAGTACTTTCTCCATTCAGTCTCCACCATTTCAACAAACTTCCTGAAAAAAAAAATAGTGTGTCCCCCCGAATCAGGAGACAGGCTTTGGTCAGTGCTGCAGAAGGCAGCCTCCCTCGGGCTCCTCCCTGTGGGGGTGCAGGCCCGCGCCAGGCCGCCGCACCCGCATGGGATCCCAAGTGCTGGGGTGGACACCAGGCAAACCGAAAGAGGAAAAGGTGACAGGGATGGTTTCCTACAACTTTCAAAGGGCATGAAACTAAAAATACTGTCCTGGAAGAGTTTTTAAATGATTTATACATAAACTGGGTGGAAATCATGATATATGACCTGTGGCACTTGAATTACGACCACTCCAAGCCTGTGGACACAGGAGGTCCTCAACGGTTTTCTTTCCAGAATAAAATTTGGGGTTATATGATCTTTAATGGTTAAAATATACCTATATAAATGGCCTTGTCACCTTACTGTGTTCTAAAACTGCTGAAAAATAAATATGGCAATGATTGTTTTGTTTCCCTAGGGCTGTTACACAGTCAGAACTACCTTTTTTTGGAAGCAGGGTCTCACTATGCAGCCAGGGCAGGCCGTGACCTCACTATGGAGCCCAGGCTGGCCTCACACTCACGGTGATCC
Organism: Dolichotis patagonum; assembly: GCA_004027295.1. Lineage (NCBI taxonomy): Eukaryota > Metazoa > Chordata > Mammalia > Rodentia > Caviidae > Dolichotis > Dolichotis patagonum. The sequence goes on along the minus strand of PVJX010040073.1, from coordinate 548 downwards.
TCCAGCCTCATCCTCCCAAGTGCACCACCACACCTGGCCAGAAACTACTTGTAGTGAAAATATTCAGCTCCATGTACCAAGAAAAAGCTGCTATGTAGAAGTAGGAACTGGATGAATTGCCCTAATTTGCCCCTTCCCCAGAGCGGAAATGACCACATTGAACTGCTGCTTCCCAGGCGCTGTCCCCAGACTTCATCCCAAGGAGAAGGTGACAGTGCATGAACACACATGGTGCCCGCTGCCCTGGGAGTGGCTTGTCACCTCTGGTATCGCATGTGGGGCCGCCCAGGTCCCACGTGCCTAGGCTAAGCTTGCTCACATCCCCAAAATCCAGTACCAAACGCTTTCCATTGTGGCGACATGCACAGGACACGCAGTTTATTGCTTTAACCATTTTAATGCACCGTTCTGTGGCTTGAGTGTGTCACACTGCTGCACAGCTGTCTCCCCCACCAGGACCTTCTCATCTCCCGCACTGAAACCCTCCCCCAGGGAACACTAGCCCCCCACCTCTGTCCCACAACCCTGTTCCATTTCCTGGCTCCACA
>PVJX010040072.1:0-15405 GCA_004027295.1 Dolichotis patagonum | reverse complement strand
ATTGTGGAAAATCTTCTGATGATATAGCATACATATAACTGGAACTCCACACAGTTAAACAGTAAAACTCAGAGAAAACATGTGATGTAATAATGGCTAAGACGTTCCAACAGTCATCACACATGAACACACAGATCCAGGAAAGGCAAAAGCAGGAGTCAGAGTAAGTACCAAAAAGAGTACCCTTTTTATGTAATCCGTTGTTAAAAGTCAGAGAGAAAAAGTACATTTTTGATTATGACAGAGGAATAAACATATGACTACTTTCAACATTCACTTTATATTTTTCAATAATTTCATTATGATGTACTTAGATTTGTTTCTTTTAATATTAATTCTGCCTAGAGATCAATGAATTTGTTGGATTTCTTCATTGAACTTGATATATGTGTAGATATTTCTTTAAAAATTTATTCCTTTTCTTCTTCATCTTCCTCTTTCCCTCTTCCTTTCTTCTTTTTTCCTTGTTACTGTCTCCCTTTCTCTTCTCCTACTTTCTCTTTCTCCCTCCTTTCTTTCTCTGTTCTGTTTACAATAGTTTTACTGAGGAATCCTTGAGAAAAAAACTACACTGAGTGGAACACATCACACTCATCATCAAGAGAGAATAAATTCCAAGCACCCTGAAACTTCAGATGGGGTCAAACCTTCAGATGGGGTCAAACCCTGTATATCCTACATTTCATCACAAACATAAACTAAGCATGAAAAGAGTTTAAAAACAGTAACTAATGATAAAACATAACAGTATTCTATAATAAAAGTCATGTAAATATGTTCTGTTTCTCCAGTCAAAGAAGTTGGGACTAGAGTTGTCTGCAGATCACAGAAAGAAACCACATGAACTGAAGCACTGGTAGTGCGAGATCCTAAACGGCTATCTGTGCAGTCCCCTCTGACCAATAATTAGAAGACTTCATGGAAAAATATGTCAATATTAGTTACTTTTCAAGGAAAAATTACACACTCTTATGGGTAAATTGGTTCTGTGCATAGGCCTCTGCCATACACTTAGCTTCTGCTTTTTAATTCCTTACTGTAACCAGGAGCAACTCTTCCACAACTGCAAAAAGACCAAGTTGTTTCTCTGCTATATACATGCATATAGTCCTAACAAAGGACTGTCTCACTGGAAATTAAGCATGCCATTTTCCCTTATTTACTGAGACAATTGCTATGTAATATACGCTGCAAAATATATCTTTGACTGACTGATATGACATGAGCTGATACCTCAATAAAGAGTAAGCATAAGCTAAGTTGCCAATCACTTATTCTCATTTCCTCTACTGTATGAAACTTCTCATGTGCTATTTTCTTTGAATGTGCTGTTATGGATTAAAAACTTATGGGCAACTTAATACCAGCTGAATTAAATCAGCATGGCACTGAGGATAGATGCTACTTCCACTTGAGGAAAGCTGCCAGCATAAATAGAGACGTGGAGAAGACGAGTGAGGCATTGTAGGTTTCTCTGGGTGTTGCTGTTTGAGCAGCTGTTTGAGTTGTTGTTTGAGTTTGGTTCGCTTGGAGGAGCTCATCATGACTAGCTTCTCCAGTGTGAGTTTGACCATTGTCATTGGAGGAGCTTGGGACCTTGCTGGTGAGAGTGGCTGTGGTTCACTTTGGGGAGCTCTGGTCCTTACATCGAGCATCGCTTCCTGGCACCAGATGGGAAGATGTGTGCTGTTTAATCTCCAGTAGAAACTCATCATGGTGGCTTTCTGGCATGTACTCAACTGTTCTCACTGTCGGAGGAGCTTGGGATCTCTGTGTCCCTGAGGATAGCTCTGGTGCTTTTCAGGGCAGCCCTGGTTTTTATTTTGAGCATAACTTCTTGGATCCAGTGTAGAACCCTCACTCTACCAGCAGGGCTCCATCACCCTGCTGGCATAGACTTTCTAGCTTCCACAGCTGACCTTTGGTCTTTCCCAAAACAGATTGGTAAAACAGAATGGTGTGAGTCCTTCTCGTGGGCTCGAGACCTCCATTTGGACTTGTGGGAGGCTTTGTCATGGGCTCTAGGTCTTCATCTGGACTCATATAAGACATTGTTGTAGGATCCAGGGCCTTGGCTGACTATTTTGTGTCTTTAGTGTTGTGGAAAGATTTCCTGTATTTTCTGTGTTTAACTCTGGATGACCATCATAAAATAATATTTTTTTCCATTTTATTGTAAGGAGAATAAGACAAAAGAGGTCAGTACAGAGCAGATTGGAACCTGCCAACATAGGCAACACAATACTTAACATTAAGACAACCGGACATTAACAATAGCTATCACAATATTTCTTTCTCTGCTATAGTTGAGCATAGTGTTAAATACAATAATATCAAACACAATAAAAAAGTATAAAATCATTCAATGAGTGAAAGAATTACAGGACATTCTGAACTGAATAACAGAGAATGATCAATGGCTACTATAATATCTCATTTTCAATAAAAAATTTTGTTTATACTTTCACACATATTCAAATCCCAATAAGACACAATGTGATAGATAGAACCAATGGAAATAGAAGAATAGAAGCTTGGTAAGACTTCTAAGAAGGACAGTATTAAATCAGCAATAGCTGTCATAATGTTTTATTCTCTTCAAAACAGCTGTGCATAGCATCACGTATAATAAGGTCAAACAAAACAGGATAAAACCATTCCACCTGATGAATGAAAACATTGAAAGGCTTCAAAGCTATGAGATGGGAACTCATGATTACCATAAAATCTTATATACTCTTGCCAACTCTCATACTAGGGAGACTATACAGTATTTACACTTGTGAGTTTGGTTTATTTCGCTTATGAGTTTGGTCTCTAGTCGTGTCCATTTATTTATAAATATCTCAATGTGATCATTCTTTATAGCTGAGTAGTACTCCATTGTATAGAAATACCACAACGTTTTTATCCATTCCTCAGTTGATGGGCACTTAGGCTGCTTCCAAGATCTGGCTATTACAAATTGTGCTGCTATAAACATGGATGCACATATATCACTATGGTATGATGTTCTCAGATCTTCTGGGAATATGCCTAGAATTGGAATAGCTGGGTCAAATGGGACTTCCATACCCAGCTTTTTGAGGAATCTCCAGACTGACCTCCACAGTGGTTGCACCAGTCTACACTCCCACCAACAGTGCAGAAGGGTTCCTTTTTCCCCACAGCCTCTACAACACTTGTTGTTGGTAGTGTTTTCTATCTTGGCCAATCTTTCTGGAGTGCTATGGAATCTCAGTGTGGTTTTAATTTGCATTTCTCTCATGACTAATGATGATGAACTTTTCTTCATGTATTTATTTGCCATTTGTATTTCTTCATCTGAGAACTGTGTATTCATTTCAGATGCCCATTTTTGGATTGGGTCTTTGAATTTCATGGGTCTGATTTTTTTTAATTCTTTATAATTTCTAGACAGAAGTCCTTTGTCTGAGGAACTGTCCATGAAGATTTTTTCCCAACTTGTGGGTTTTCTTTTCACTCTGCTGGAAATCTCTTCTGACATGCAGAAACTCTTTAGTAAGATGTGGATACAAAGTCAATACTCAAAAATCGATAGCATTTCTATACACTAACAACAAATGTACTGAGAGAGAGATAAGAGAAGCCACACCCTTCACACTAGCATACAAAAAAAATGAAATACTTACGAATTAATCTCACAAAAGAAGTAAAACAGCTATACAGAGAAAATTGTAATACCCTGAAAAAGGAAATCAAAGAGGACCTCAGAAAATGGAAAGATATCCTCTGTTCACAGATAGGAAAAACAAACATTGTGAAAATGGCCATTCTCCCAAAATTACTATACAGATTCAATGGAATCCCAATCAAAATACCACTAACACACCTCATAGATCTAGAGAAATCACTCCTAAAATTCATCTGGAACCAGAAGAGACCTAGAATAGCAAAGGCAATTCTAAGCAACAAAAGCAAGGCAGGAGGAATTACAATCCCTGACTTAAAATTATACTACAAAGCTACAGTAATAAAATCTACATGGTACTGGAATAAAAACAGACGTGAAGATCAGTGGAATAGATTGGAAGATACAACCACTACCACAAACTCACTCAACCACCTTATCTTTGATAAAGGGTCCCAACATGCTCCCTGGAAAAATGACAGTCTCTTTAACAAATGGTGCTGGAAAAACTGGCCATCCATATGCAGAAGACTAAAACTAGACCCATGCCTATCATCATGTACTAAACTAAAATCTAAATGGATCAAAGATCTAAATATTAAAACAGAAACACTAAATCTGTTGGAAGACAAAGTGGGTAAAAATCTCAAAGATATAGGGGTAGGAAGAGAATTCATGAACAAGAACCAAACTACACAGGAAATACTACCCTGAATCAATAACTGGGACCACATCTTATAAAATAATATTATAAATTCTGTGTCCTAATTCTAACTGTTCTCCTCACAACCCCTGACTACAACATGTGCCAAAGCAAGCAAACATGTGCCAAAGCTTAGCATTTATGTAGTAAGAATTTTACTCCCTTTACTTTTGGCCACACATGCCTCCCTCCAGATTCTCCTTAAGTAAATGATCATTTATCCAATTGCTTAAGCCAGGGTCTCACAATTTATTGGTGATTCCAGCATTTCCTTCTCAAAAGCTAACCCAACATTAACTCCAAATGTCTTGACCCTTGTCTCCCCACAGGATCTCCAGGACTGCATCTCTGGTCCTCGCCTTCTTTTGGATCTCATCACATCCTACTTTCCCTCTGGACTATTTCGCTGCCACAGTATTTCTGTTAATGCAAACATACCTCTTACTACCACATTGATTGCCTGCTGCTTCTGTGCTTCAGTTTAGCTCTGCGGCTGGCCAGCCCTTGGTATCTTCAGTCTGATCCCAAGTGAACATCTTGAGACCACACTAAATGAACATCTTCCCTGTCCTCCCTAAAATATCCCTCCTTTCATAGTTTGTAATATATTACTGCATATCTGGTGTAATAGAAGTCTATTCAGATTTAATGTACTTGGATATTTTCTTTGTCTACTTTGTATTATAGAATGTGTTCCCAAGTAGACAGATATCTTGGTCTTTTGGCGACTGTTGGATGCTGGTTTGGAAAAAGAGCCTAGACCACAAGGAAACACTCAATTACTATGTATTGAGCAACTCAATGATGCAATGAATGAAAACAAATCACTATGCATAGAAGCGATCTCAGAGTTGTTAAGGCAGCGCTTACAACTTTAGTTCTTCTGTGTCCTGAGATATAGTCAGATCCTACTGTAGGGTAATAACCAGAACTGGTAGGAAAGAAACAATTTTCAGAGCTTGGATTTGATGAGGACTGAACCACATGAGTGATCCAGAAGTTAGAACAATCCTCTACATTGCCAAATCACCGGCATATCTTCTAAATTCAAACTGAGGACATGCTACTTTTCACCAAGTCCTATAGAAACTAGAGAGAAGGATCTAGTCTTTACAGCTGATTTTGAGTAAGACTTAACACCACCTTTGCTTGATTAATGAATACATAGCCCCTTTCTTATAGTGCAGGTATTTTCATCGAAAAACAATTGTACCTTCTCCAAACACTTCTGGTCTTACAGGTAGGAGATCCATTGGTCACTTTGTAGCTAGCACATTACTGACAGATTTAGTGTTGTAGAGTTTAAGGAATTTGTCTTCTGCCTCCTCAGATCCACGAAGTGGCTGAATGGAGTGTATACAGAATGGAAATGTATTAATCAACCTAATCAGGTTGGTTTTCATTTCTCAGATTAATGCTGATAGCCAGACATTGCTCCAGGAATAACTGTGTCCCCTCCACCTCTTTGACTTCAGTCCTTTTGCCTGTACTTTCAGTGCTATTTATTAGTTTCTATGCTGCCAAAGCTGAATGTAAGGGCACCTGTTGCTCAGCCAGATCATTAATTAGGGGGAATATGGTAGTTGACTTGAGAAGCTTCTGGTCTAATTCGGCTTAAAAGGACAGTTCCACTTCATGTCTGTATATTACAGTTAATTAGTAATAGTGTGATTAAAAGTATCTCAAAAGTATCCGTTGGAATGATGATTACATGGAATCCCTAGGAATAACATCTATGCAGTAGATTTGTATTTTTAAGAACACATGTAAATACTGGAGTAACACAAATAACTCTTTAACACTTTAGTTAGTATTACTAACACTATAGTTAGTATGTATTTTGGATGTAAACATATAGGTCCAAACATTTATTCAATAGAAATTACTAACATTCTGGCCTTATAATTCCAAAACCATGTTAAAAGTACCTATGTTACAGTAATGTTAGCATCATCTTCGGTAACTATATTAGAAATAGCTATAGTATAAAGGGTTGCGTTTTTCTAATCAATGATATGTTACGTTTTTGTAGGCATGATATCATTTGATGATTATAATGACTGTTAACTAAGTAGAGTGACCACATTTCCTTGTCTGAAAATAAAATTCTTTTATGTTTATTATAGCTCTTATATTTTGTTTATTTTAGATGAAGTTATGCTACAGAAGCTTGCAAGCCATGTGTTATTTTTAATCATTTGCTCAATGAATTAGACTGTCCAGGAATCTGCAGCCTCCTCACCTCCTCTGCATGTGTGCTCTGGTTCATGGATTAGTGTTTATTGATGTCTCCGTTCCTTCAAGTCTATAAAGTTACTGAACCTCCAAGTCAATAAATACACTGTGTACCCAGAGAACTAATGTGTAGTGGATCCAATACTTGGTCATGACCTCATTGTACACCAAATTTGATTGATTGAGATACAAGTTTATTAATAACAATTATTGGCATCTAAAAAATGCCCTTTATTCCAGACCTTTGTCAGTATACCATGGTAGTACAGTTTTTTAGCATTTCAAAATTGCATTTAGCAGCTGGGTGAGGTGGCACATACCTGTAATCCCGGTACTTGAGACTGAGGGAGGAGATTGCCACAAATTTGAGGTCAGCCTGGACGACTTAGCCAGTTCAAGACCAGTATGGACTTTATAGGAGACATCTTCTCAAAAAAACAGTAAGTAAGTAAATAAATAAATAAAGCTTTAAAATTACATATAATGAGCATGATATGGTAATTCATACTTATAATTCCAGCACTTCGAAGGCTGAAGCAGAAAGTTTGGAACCTGAAGACCAAATTGGTTAAAAAATGAGACCCTTTAGGAGGCAAAAATAATTTTTATATATCATGCATAAATGTATATATTTTATATAAAACATTTTACATATGTTGACACACAAATAATTACAGTTAGGTATCTGTGTGTGGATTTTCAGCTATGGTACTTTAATTAAATTAAGTAAAAATGCAGAGATCTGTAGCCCAGAGAGAGAAAAAAAAGTAAGATTTCAACCACTTTAAAAACAAGACCCTAAATAACCCCAAACCAGTCAGCTATAGTACTTAGTAACCCATAGGTGGGAGGAAAAACTGTAGTAAAGAAGCCCCAAGGAAACATGAAGAATAACCTTTTAAAAACAATTTTGAACACATAATTCAATTTCATCCATTAAATTCTTCATGATAATTTCTGGGACTTTGGGCATTCACATGTTACGGAGAAATCATTAGAAACCCATTTTATTAAATTTTACACAGTGATGTCTAGTTAATAAAGTGCATTCACACACAGTATGTCTTTTGAAGTTGATTAAATATAAGACTTTTCATATAAAACTTACTTGAACTATTATAATTGATAATCAGAAAGCAGAGGTTCCCAGGTAACTAGTGAGGCCTGGGGAAAGAGTTCACTGCAAACCACACTCACTCTTTATTTAATTTGTAATTTTTATAAGTACATATTTGAAGTACATATGATTATATTTGTTGTGCAGAATTGGAACATGTACATGACTTATCCCAATTCTTGTTTTTACCTTCCCCTACAACTTCTTTAAATAGAAATTTGGCCAGCATCAAATTCACTTATTTATTACACAGGTCTTTATTAAGGTGAGTATATTAAATGCAGATTAGCAGTCAAACCCATAGGCAAAAAAGGACATAAAAACACAAAGGACACTTTAATAAGCTGATACATTTTTAGATATCCATGCTGGATTATAAGAACTTTCTCCCCACCCCATTTCTACTATTGTCTTTTATTTTGCACTTCACTTTTATATCAGGTTTCTCAGAGAAACCATGGGATTGGTAACCTTCTGTGTCTGATTTGCTTCACTTAACATTGTGTTCTCAACGTATATCCATTCTCCTACAAATAGCTTGAGTTTACCCTTCTCTGTGACAGCACACCTCCATTTTGTATTCATACCACATTTTCTTTATCCATTTCTCTGTTCATGGACATTAGGTCACTTCTGAGATTCAGAATTGTGCTGCTATAAACATGGGTGTGCGTACATACTGGGAGATGAGCCACCTCTGCAGAATTTGTTATTTGATTTCCTGAATACAGCCATCTTTCTGGAAAGGAAGTGGAATCCTAATGTTGTTTTAATTTGCATTTCTCAGTGTCCAGTGAAGTTAAACAGGTTTTCCATGTGTCTTTTGACCATCTATACTTTCTCACATGAGAAGTGTCCATTCACTTCAGAAGTCTATTATTTGATTCGGGGAGGTGGTCTAATCTTTTTTAATTATTTACAGATTTTCATTATTAGTCCTTTAAGAAGCAACTGGCGAAAATTTTTTTCCCGTTCTGTAAGTTGTCTCTTCATCCTGTTTCTGGCTGCCTTTGCTGTGCAGAAGCTGTTTACCTGGATGTGATCTCATTTGTTGATTTTTGGTATTATTTCTTGTGCAACTGGGGTTCTGGTCATAAAGCCTTCATCTACACCTATGTTCTCCTCCAGCAGATTAAGCTTCTCTGTTTTAATTTAGAACTTGGATATATTTTGATTTTACTTTAACACACGAAGAAAGATTTGGGTCTAGGTTCAATCATTAGCAGAAGCTACATCCTCCTATCTTTATTTTTAATCACAGCACACATCCACTGAGTACCCAGGGATGTTGAATGCGTACATCCTAGTAACATGTATATGAATTATCTCCATATTTGAATAATTTTATAAGCAAGTCATATTACAGTAAACAATTTAAGAAATAGAGATTTGGTGATAATCCTTTTGTTTGAAATCAGATACTTAAAATGTGGCAACCTTGAGCTTTAGATTTATAGTAGTCTTCCATTATATATGGTACAGAGACTATAACAGAAAGTAGTAACACTTTCCTTACAGGATATTAAGAATTTGATGCCATGATTAGAAGTAGGAAATGAGTTCAGAAAGTCTAAAATCTAACAGTAGTTCAAAGGAATACGAGAAATGTTGACTTCTTAGTTATATGCTATTTAATTCAGAGAAAGTTTTGTGTTCTGGAACATACATTGTTCTTTTCATTATTATTCCTGTTCATTTGTCAGATAAACACAAGGCTTCTCAAGATGCCCATCTGTCTTTTTTGATAAACTGGTCTGACATAGTCCAAGTGCAATCTCCAGTGCTCACTTCGCTAGCACACAAACTAACACTCTCTAGTCTGGGGCTTTTGGTCTGGAGGGAAGACTCCAGAGCACGAGGAGGGCTCTCTGTTTGCTGCAGAAGCACAGTGGACATCCTTGTGAGAAGCCTCAGTGAACACCGATTTGGGCAGGAAGCAGTGCTTACGTGTACAGAAAATGACCACCATTTCTGTGCCTCACTGAATCTCCTTGCCCGGTTATCCTTTCCTATAGTATTACTTGCAATTGTTTGGAGGTTATGTACATGACATTACATACATTCAATTACAGAACACTTCAATATCTAGAAAACTCAATGGAAATAGAATTCTAGTTCAGAAAGTATTCTGAGTAGCTGAGGTTTAATTATATCAAGGGATTTCATTCACTTCATTTACTTGACATATTATTAGCATACATAATTAAATTTCTCCCCTGTAATTAGTAAAATATCTTGTCATCATTAAAAACTGAAAATACTGAAAGGTCTTCAGGTCTTTGACCTGAATGTCAGTTCTCATTGTATATAAGAAGATATAGTGACAGAGGAGAGACAGTGAGTTGACTAGAATTTGGCTGAAACCTATAGAATCCTTAATGTAAGCCTGGTTTGCTTTAATTTTCTCTCAATTTTCTGATGAAAGAAATTTAGAAAATTATAGTGTATTTTCTAGCTGAATTGTGGTTAAAAAGCCACTGATTGTTTAAAAATTATGTTTTCATTACCACATACTAGAGTAGGATTATTTTAAATAAGTTTGCTTTAAAAGTTAAAATGAGTTTTGTTTTGCAGAATTTGTATTTATCTGTACTTTCCATTCACATTTGTTATGTGTAATTAAGTAAAACTTTATGTACTTTCAGACCATCCTCTGGGTGAGGAAGTTTGAGTTCAGAGCATCATTTAAATATACAAATTTTATGAAAGTTCAGGATATTAATTAAGATGCCAAGTATCTTGAAAGGGTGCAGGACAAAATATAACATGTTAAATTGTCTAGATCAGTAGTGATGATCTTATGCTATGTCTGTTACTTTTTTTAAAAAACGGTATTTATATATGAATGTTTTCTTTCCTAAACTAAAACCTCAACATTCAGGTTTAATTGCAGTGTTGGAACTTTGCAATAAATAAGTAGGTTTTGGATTTCAGTTTGGGCACTTGTGTCTAAAATGTGTGCCATCACTGTTCTAGATCTTGGTAAAACTTTGCACCCTTTACTGACTGAGCATTACAATCAAATACATTAACGAGAAGAACTGAAATTACCATCTGTCTAGCACTGTTAATATCTGGCAGACGATGCATGGCCAGTGGAGATTTCCCTTTACATGATTTGAGTCACAGAAATTTAAATTGTCCAAAGTGAGATCATCAGACATAGAAAGGCATCACTTGTTCACTCATTCAACATTTATTAAGTAAGAGGTCAGATATTATGAACATAAAGATAAACTAGCAGCTCCTAAAGATGGAAGATAAGTAAATAGTCCTTGTCGTTTTCCTTGCCAGAGCTCATAGGATAAGACTTAAACAAAAAATTCAGTGCAATAAGGCACTAACACAATGAATGTTTTTTTTTTTTTTTTCCGTCAGCGACTCTATGGCAACTGCACTGCGCAGCACCCCACGCACAAATAAATGAACCCCCTTCCCTTCACTTCCACACCTGCGTGATTCGGGTCAGGAAAGCGTTTCTTAGAAGTAACCCCTAAACCACAAGCATGAAAAGCATGAGCAGTTAAATTTAACTTCATGAAAACTTGATCTTTCTAAATTCAGCATAAAGAACACAAAATAGAAATATGTTGCAAATCCCACATCTTATGAAAAACCTCATACTAAAATACAAAGATCTTATAATTCACTAATAGTATGGTGAACAACTCAATGAAAAATGTCATAGTATCTGAAAAGAAATTTATCAAAAAATATGAGCAAATGCTTGATAAGTACTTGAAATTTTTTTAAAAACTATTAAGAATCAAATCTTTGGAATCAAGCCATGTAAGATAGCACTTAAGGCCTGGACCGATGTCTGTAATACTATTAATATGATTCATTGTTAGGGATCTTGGAGAGGATGTGGCTAATGTGAAACCTTGTGTGCATGAGTGGTTCAACTATTCTAGAGATAATTACAAAAGATTGTTACATCACCCAGGATGCCTCTACCAGTCACACGTCCAAAAATCTGAAATATAGCTGGAAAAATTCATACTTAGGTTTTGAAAGCAGTATTGCTCATAGTAGCTCTGCAATGAACTGTTCATTCATCAATACATGGAAACATACAAGTGGAACATATCCATATAAAACAATATTTCTTTTCTTTTATTTTATTTTAAATAAAATCAATGTATCAAAATACAAAAATTTAGTATATCAAACGTACGTTCTACAATATTAATAAAATCAACTGCTAGTTTTTAGTTGATTGTTTATGATTTTCAAAGTAAAAATAGTATGTCTAAAAGTCAAACAGCGGTGTATGTTCTTTCACAGAATAGATGCCATCCCTTGATTAACTGTAACTAGAATTTCCTATATAATGTCAATTAATTGTGGTGGGTGTGCTTGTCTTTATCATTGAAGGAGAAATTCAATCTTCTGGCATTAACAATCCTGTCAACACATGTTTGCATGTGTGTGTGTGTGTGTGTGTGTGTGTGTGTACTGTCTTAGATGCTCTGTGGCATTTTTAGAGCAATCTGTACTGGAAGATTTCCTCCTCTTCTTTAGAGGTTAACGCCCTTCACACGTGAGACAAATATGCTACTACTGACTTACATTTTCAACTCCCTATTTTATTTTTTTGAAATTTTCTCTAAGAATTAGTATTAATTTTTTAAGTGAGGAGGAAAAAGTCAAAAGTGAGATTCAGCATGGCCATTACTTTTTTTGGTTTTTAATTAATAATGTATCTTATTAGTTATACTCTAATATTTTTCATTACTTTTGAGTCAGTTTTCACATGAGCTGTCTTTCTAAGAACTTTTTAAAATTTTATATTGTGTCTAAATTTTTAAATGATAGCCTTGAATAAAATATTTTTAGTTACTCAACTAGTTAAAACATTTCTTCATTCATCTCTGATTTTCATAATATGAGCCTTCTTTTATTTTTTTCTGATCAGTATAACTAAATTTTCATTGTTATTGAGCTTTACACAAACCAAATTTTAGTTTGTTAATTTATGTTACTGTTTTGTATTTTATTCTTGTTAATTCCTACTGAACACTATTTGCTAAAATGCAACAGATTTCAGTTTCACTATTAGGCTTATTATATTTAAAATGTCTCCATTACTGACATCTTTTCCACAAATTGAAGCATGGACAATTAAGAGAAGTATAAATCAAACCCCAGTTAGTAGCGTTTGTGATTTTCTATGATGTAAATTTCCCACCAAGAGTGATTTTTACTTCCTAAGATGACCCCACTGAATGTGGAGTTGGAAACAGATGTATAGGAAACACATGCAGATACAACCAAGATAAGCAACCAGAAAATAAGGGAAATATTAACATTTAAAAGAATCAGGAAGTTATGAGCTAGAAATATTGCCTTTATTTGCAATTTAATTATAATAGCTCATTTTAGCAATTGTTATTTCAAAGGTCTAACTTTGAGAGTTCCTAAATTTTTAACATTTGGAGCCCCATAAGTGCATGAAGTAAGTCTTCTGGGACCACATCTCTCAGCAAACTTAGTAATTTTTTGTCTTATTACATTTATTTGTTAAATTAGTTAAGATCCAGTTACTAGATTCTCATACTTCCTTGTTTTATCTTTTATATTCTGTCCCTCTGGTTATATTTTAGTAAGTTCTTTGGCATAGGGACCATATTTGTATGGATTTGTATCTCATGTTCAATATGGTGCATAAAGTATATACCCCATAATTTTAATATTTTTTCTAATAGACTTAGATTCCAAAGAAGTTATGTGAAATCACAAGTCTTTCTCCATAAGAAGAATGTACTAGTATATAAAGATAGAAACATTATTAAGACTAGTTAGGTCATCATTGTCAATTACCAATCTATGCTTACATATTTCAAACTTTAAATGGATAATCTGGTACTAAGAGTGTTTCATACTTACAATATTACCTCCAATTTATTAAAAAATTTATCTTGTTTCACATACTAAATGTATTTCATCCCCATAGCAAACCTCTGAGTTTGTTACATTATTTTACAATTCGCCAGTGTTTCAAATTCATAAAAACTCAAGTTCATCTACCAAGTCAATAGTAGAATTAATAAACTATGGTCCAGCTGCAGGAGTGTTCCTCAATATTGCAATATGCAGCTTTCCTGTTTTTATTATGTTATATCTTTGCACATCTTGATGATCCTGCCAAAATTATTATGCCCTGCCCACTGCGTATCCAGTGGAATCTCATTGGATAGGACGAATGTGTGGGAATTTGGAGGTGAGGGCATTGCAGGAAGACTAAAGAGTGACATTTCTTCCTGACATTGAAACATCCAGGAGTTAGAGAACTAATGAGAGAAAGAAATACAGCAGCAAATGGAAATGTAGATTATATCCTGATGGAAATATGTAATTTAGTCCAGGTGGTAATTCCATACTGTTGGTCAGTTAAATATATAAGTGGAGAGATGGGATAGAGTGCTAACGTCTGAAAGAGAAAATTCAAAAATAATAAAAATTTACATTAAACGATTGGAGTGAAATTGGCAAGCCATCTGGATAGCTGAGGAGTACAATGCTATCTCATGTCCAAACTCTCTATTTTTGATCACAATCAATATTCATGTACTGAGTTATTACAGGATAGAACTTTCACACTGTTTCCTGAAGAATTCGAGTCTCTCAAGTCTGGGTGCTCAGTGGTGCCATGTCTTCTGAGGACAGAAGCATTGCTTCTTCTCTTCTCCCAGTAACAGAGGAGGGGACTGCGTGGCAGATTAAGTCACAAAATTAAATGTACTACTGATAGGTAAAATATATCAGTAGAACCTTGGCAGCACCTCCACGAAATCGCTATAATTTCTTTTCCAATACCTCAGAAATCGCTGCAGTTCTCCTTTCCCATTTTTCAAAATATCCAGCTATTTAAATAATTCTAAAATATTAAAATAATTCTAAACATGTTAATCAAAGTGTTTTTCCTTCTAGATATCGTGAAGATTGCAACTATCATAGATATTCATTAAAACAATGGATTTAATATTTGTCAACTTGCATAATTACCATCTTTGCTGCCTCCTTTAACGAGAGTTCACAGATGATATTGTACGGCCATGAAAACTAATATACAGAAACAGTAGTAATTAAACTTGTCTCTCTATATGAGGATATTTATTCAAAGAACGTAGCTAACGCGTTGATGGAACATGCCAGTTCAGGGTATGTGGGCTGGCAGAGTGGAAATTCAGTGTAGAAATGATGTGTCGATGCACTTTGAAGGTTATCCCACCCTCAGCAGAGGGACGACCAGACATTGTGGCTGAAATCTGTAGGTCACCTGCTGGCTGAATTCCCTCTTGTACAGAGGTCGGCTCTTTTCTGTGATCCTCTGATTGACTGAGTATCACCACATTGTGGAGGAGAATCTGTTTTATCAAAGTCCACAAATTTAAGGTCGTCTATAAATAGAAATACAGAAACACCCAGAATATTGTATGATCACATTATCTTGGCAACATAACCCAGTCAGATAGACACCTGAAATTCACCATCAGAAGCCCAGCCTGCATCAACACAGCAGTCCTACGCACTTCCAGAAGCATGATTCATCTCCATATAAAGAAAATACCAAGGTTACAATTTCTCCTAATATTCCACTGTCTAGCATACAACTGAAAGTGCGCAATCCCTTCCCCACAAGACAATGCAGAGTCCCTGAGTGACATTTACTCATCTCTTTGATATTAAACACTA